>SJYC01008681.1:0-18236 GCA_006408675.1 Madoqua kirkii
ATGATGTACTCTGCATAGAAGTTAAATAAGCAGGGTGACAATGTACAGCCTTGACGTACTCCTTTTCCTATTTGGAACCAGTCTGTTGTTCCATGTCCAGTTCTAACTGTTGCTTCCTGACCTGCATACAGGTTTCTCAAGAGGCGTGTCAGGTGGTCTGGTATTCCCATCTCTCTCAGAATTTTCCAGTTTATTGTGATCCACACGGTCAAAGGCTTTGGCATAGTCAATAAAGCAGAAATTGATGTTTTTCTGGAACTCTCTTGCTTTTTCCACGATCCAGCAGATGTTGGCAGTTTGATCTCTGGTTCCTCTGCCTTTTCTAAAACCAGCTTGAACATCTGGAAGTTTACAGTTCACGTATTGCTGAAGTCTAGCTTGGAGAATTTTGAGCATTACTTTAGTAGTGTGTGAGATGAGTGCAATTGTGCGGTTTTTGAACATTCTTTGGCATTGCCTTTCTTTGGGATTGGAATGAAAACTGACCTTTTCCAGTCCTGTGGCCACTGCTGAGTTTTCCAAATTTGCTGGCATATTGAGTGCAGCACTTTCACAGCATCATCTTTCAGCATTTTGAAATAGCTCAACTGGAATTCCATCACCTCCATTAGCTTTGTTCGTAGTGATGCTTCTAAGGCCCACTTGACTTCACATTCCAGGATATCTGGCTCTAGGTGAGTGATCAGACCATTGTGATTATCTTCGTCATGAAGATCTTTTTTGTACAGTTCTTCTGTGTGCTCTTGCCACCTCATCTTAATATCTTCTGCTTCTGGGACTTCCCTGGTGGCTTAGATGGTAAAGCGTCTGTCTACAATGCGAGAGACCTGGGTTCGATCCCTGGGTTCGATCCCTGGGTCAGGAAAATCCCCTGGAGAAGGAAATGGCAATCTGCTCCAGTACTATTGCTTGAAAAATCCCATGGACAAAGGAGCCTGGTAGGGGTCCATGGGGTAGCAAAGAGTCGGACACGACTGAGCGACTTCACTTCACTTCTGTGTGTTCTTGCCACCTCATCTTAGTATCTTCTACTTCTGTTAGGTCCATACCATTTCTGTCTTTTATCGAGCCCATCTTTGCATGAAATGTTCCCTTGGTATCTAATTTTCTTGAAGAGATCTCTTGTCTTTCCCATTCTGTTGTTTTCCTCTATTTCTTTGCATTGATTGCTGAGGAAGGTTTTCTTATCTCTCCTTGCTATTCTTCAGAACTCTGCATTCAGATGCTTATATCTTTCCTTTTCTCCTTTGCTTTTCGCCTCTCTTCTTTTCACAGCTATTTGTAAGGCCTCCCAGACAGCCATTTTGCTTTTTTGCATTTCTTTTCCATGGGGATGGTCTTGATCCCTGTCTCCTGTACAATGTCATGAACCTCATTCCATGGTTCATCAGGCACTCACTCTATCAGATCTAGTCCCTTAAATCTATTTCTCACTTTCACTGTATAATCATAAGGGATTTGATTTAGGTCATACCTGAATGGTCTAGTGTTTTTCCCTACTTTCTTCAGTTTAAGTCTGAATTTGACAACAAGGAGTTCATGATCTGAGCCACAGTCAGTTCCCAGTCTTATTTTTGCTGACTGTATAGAGCTTCTCCATCTTTGATGTTGACCATCTGGTGATGTCCATGTGTAGAGTCTTCTCTTGTGTTGTTGAAGAGGGTGTTTGCTATGACCAGTGCGTTCTCTTAGTCTTTGCCCTGCTTCATTCTTTATTCCAAGGCCAAATTTGCCTGTTACTCCAAGTGTTTCTTGACTTCCTAATTTTACATTCCAGTCCCCTATAATGAAAAGGACATCTTTTTTGGGTGTTAGTTCTAAAAGGTCTTGTATTTCTTCATAGAACCATTCAACTTGTGCAGCATTGCTGGTTGGGGCATAGACTTGGATTACTGTGATATTGAATGATTTGCCTTGGAAATGAACAGAGATCATTCTGTCGTTTTTGAGATTGCATCCAACTACTGCATTTCAGATCCTTTTGTTGACTATGATGGCTACTTCATTTCTTCTAAGGGATTCCTGTCCGCAGTAGTAGATATAATGGTCATCTGAGTTAAATTCACCCATTCCAGTCCATTTTAGTTCGCTGATTCCTAGAATGTTGATGTTCACTCTTACCATGTCCTGTTTGACCATTTCCATTTTGCCTTGATTCATGGACCTAGCATTCCAGGTTCCTATGCAATATTGCTCTCTATAGCATCGATTTTCCTTCTATCACCAGTCACAACCACAACTGGGTATTGTTTTTGCTTTGCCTCCATCCCTTCATTCTTTCTGGAGTTATTTCTCCCCTGGTCTCTAGTAGCATATTGGGCACCTACCGCCCTGGGGAGTTACTCTTTCAGTATCCTATCATTTTGCCTTTTCATACTGTTCATGAGGTTCTCAAGGCAAGAGTACTGAAGTGGATTGCCATTCCCTTCTCCAGTGGACCACATTCTGTCAGTGGACCTCTGACAGATCCACTGGTGGACCTCTCCACTATGACCCGCCCTTCTTAGGTGGCCTCACATGGCATGGCTTAGTTTCATTGAGTTAGACAAGATTGTGCTCCGTGTGATCAGATTGACTAGTTTCCTGTGATTATGGTTTCAGTGTTTCTGCCCTCTGATGCCCTCTTGCAACACCACCATCTTACTTGGGTTTCTCTTACCTTGGACGTAGGGTATCTCTCATGGCTAGGTCCATGAATCAAAGCAAAGTGAAAGTGGTCAAACAGGAGATGGCAAGAGTGAAAGTCGACATTCTAGGAATCAGTGAAATAAAATGGACTGGAATGGGTGAATTTAACTCAGATGGCCGTTACATCTGCTACTGCGGGCAGGAATCCCGGAGAAGCAATGGAGTAGCCATGGGTTGCACTACTGAGTATGCATCAGGGTGGAGGGAGATGGGTTGGTAGCAGGTAACTGGTAGAACTAAAAAAAAAAAAAGAAACTGCAGACTCTTTTCCGAGGTGAATCTACTGTTTTACATGCTCATCTGCAGTGTGGGGAGTTACAGTTTCTGCACATCTTTGTCAACATTTCATGAAGTCAGTCTTTTTAATTTTAGGCCTCCTAATAGATATGTAGCAGTCATTGTAAATTTTACCTTCTTGTGTCCTATAATTTTTATGTTACAGGATTTTTTATGTTCCTGTAAATCTTCCTGAGCCTTGTTTTGTGATGCACTGAAGTTACTTGGAAACAGTTTGGTCCTTTTGGTTGTTGACTTTATGACTTCATGTATATTTGTTAAGTGGGTGCAGAGCAGTCAGTGCTCATTTGTTATCTATTACTTAGCAAGCCCTTTCTGTGTACTCTGCCCAATACACCGTGAATTATGAGTTTTACGAGTGTAGTTGTTTGAAAACAAGCACTGTTCGTGGCTCAGTGTGAGCACAGGACACTGTTCTGCTGATTCTTTCTCTAGTTTATAGCAGTTTCCTCACTTGCATTCACTGATGGGTTCTGTGCTTGAGGATTACTGGCTGTGATCTCTAGGTTTTCTCACTGCGGTACTCTCATCTTCTAAACTTCGGCTGCTTTGGTCTCCCTCATCTCTTTGTCTTCTCATCTGGGAGTTACCCAGGCTCTGCCTCAGTTTCCCTTCCTTCTCTGTTGCCAGGAAACTCTGCCAAGGCAATAAATAGAGCCAGTGTTAGGGCTCACCTTGTTTGCTTCCTGTCTCAGGGTTTACTCTTCTTCATTGCCTGATGTGCCAGTGGCCTGATGCTCCATGTATATTATTAAGTTTTGACTTGGGGAAGTACAGTTGTAAAAAGAACAAATCCCAAATTTGTAAAATTCGGTTGTTTCAGAGAGGAGGGTCCCTATTACATAGTCTAGAAGTAAAGATCCTAGTTTTCTTTAAAAATATTTAAAAAGTCAAGGTATAAAATACAGTATAATATGTAAAGTGTGCAGGTCAATACATTTTCACAGATGTATACATTTCTATTGTTACCACTCAGATCAAGATGGAAGACTTTGGAATACCTCGGCAGATTCCTTAGTGTTCATTAGTACCCTCTTCTACTCAGATAACCACTTCTCTGGTGTCTGTTACTACCTGTTGGCTTTGCCTGGTCTCTGGTTTTGACTTCATCTCAGTGGAGTAACTCTAGCATTTACTCTTTTTACTTGACTTTTTTTTTACTCAGCGCAGTGTCTGTGGGATCCGTCTATGTTATTGCTTGTATCGCTTGTTCTTTGTTTCGGTCCAGGAGTATTCATTCTCATGTTGATTGACATTCAGGTGGTTTCCTGTATTGGCTCCTGTGAATAAAACTGCTGTGAACATTCTTTTGGTGGACTTAAGCTCCCGTTCCTCTTGGGTAAACACTGAGGATTAGGATTCTTGGTTTGTGGGGAGGTGTAAATACACTTTAGTAGTATATTGCAAACAGAATTCCACAGTGGTTGAACCAGTTTTTCACTTTGTATGTGAATTCTTGGGCTATATTCTTGAAGAGACTTGGCATTTTCAGTCTTTCAAAGTTTAGCTGTTAGGGGACAGCAGATTTTCCTTTAGGAGGCCAAAGCATAATACTTAGGTTAAGTAATATGAGGGCTGAAGTAACCAGTTCTCCTGGTTTTCCTGAGACTGAGGGGTTCTCTGAATGTATGAGTTTATGTTATTTTTTGATGGCTCAGGTGGTAAAGAATCCACCTGTAATGTGGGAGACTTGGGTTCGATCCCTGGGTTGGGAAGATCCCCTGGAGAAGGGAACGGCTACCCATTCCAGGATTCTGGCCTGGAGAATTCCATGCACTGTAGAGTCCATGGGGTCACAGAATCAGACACAGCTGAGTGACTCTCACTCTCACTTTAACATTGTGTTTATTGACGACTGTGCTGGGTCTTTGTTGCTGCGTGGGCTTTTCTCTAGTTGTACTTAGTGGGGGCTGCTCTCCAGTTGCTGTGTGCGGCCTCTCACTGCAGTAGCCTCTTGCTGTGAAGCAAGACTTCCAGGGTGCACAGTCTTCAGTAGTTGCTGTTCCCAGGCTCTAGAGCACAGGCTCAGTAACTACGGTTCACGGACTTAGGTGCCACGAGGCCAGGGATCAAACCTGTGTATCAGCAGGTTGAGCCGCCAGAAAGCCCAAGACTTCTAGTTTTAAAACCAGGATAGTTCTAGTCCCCTTAAATAGGCTCTCAGCATATTTAGGCAGCAGAATGTGAAGGTAAAAGCAGGAAATTCACAAGGTCCAAGCCAAACTCAAGTACAGATGAGGCCTTACCCAGTGGTTGTGTTCTCCAGTCAGAAAAGGCAGAGATTCACTCACTCCACCACCTTTTATCTTTCAGATCTCAGCTTAAACTGTGTTTCTTCAGAGAAGGATCAACTGGCCTCTCAGGCTGTGTTAATTTCCTTTGTTGTATTTATGAAATACCTTATATATATAACCTTATAATACTTGCCACACTTGGCATATTTTTGAAATCTTTATCAGAGCAGGACATTTATGTCTTCCTCATAGATATCCCCACAACATATTGGTAGGAACATCAATAATTTTTTTTTTTTCTTCTCTTGGGGGATGGAGTGTGGTTGGGGGGGGAAGTAGGTGAAATATGGCAGGGCAGATCATTAGAAGATTTATAAACCGTGAGACTTCTTAAAAATCAAAGCAAGAGAGAAATGTGTTATAGGAAGATGCTGGCTGCTGTGTCTGTAATGAATGGGAGAGGATGATGGGCCTAGGGTTCTGGAAATTTTGGTTACTTCTAAATCCTTTTGTTTCTTAAGTTTTAAAATTGATAACAAATGAGAAAATGTATGGTGGCATTTTAAGGCTGCATAAAATTCCAGATGGACTTTGAATATGTTATAAGATTGGGCAGCCTTTGCCAGATGCAGTGTTCTTTGAATAAATAAATGTAAAGCAGAAATAGCTTAAATTTCTGATGGCATCCTAACTTGCTATAAAACAACTTATGAGTCATCGTATCTCACTATGTGAAGATAAAATTTCTGTGACAGGTTTCTTAAACCCAGTAAAGTAAACTAGCCATGTTTCAGCCAGTTCATGTTTCTCTCTTCAAGTTAGACTTTGCGTTCATATTTCTTTTGGATAAGTCAGTTGTTCCTGAATATCTTTCAGTGTATATGTGGTGAAAACCGTTTTCATGATAAGACTAAGCTGTCACTATACGGTCTTCCTGATGATTCTCTGGGGAGTATATGGCAGAGTTTTTGCACTTGTCTGACAAGTTGATGACATCACCATTCAGGATAATTCAATATGTGCTTGTGATTTCCTGTGTTTTCAAACATTTCTTGTTTTAATTTGTAACACAATATTGATAAGATAGAACCCATGTAAGCAAAGCTTTTTTGAAGTTTTTGATAGGATTGAAGAGATAAAGGAGTTCTGAGACTAAATAGCTTGAGAAGAGCTGGTATAGGGATTCTGCACTCCCCCAAAATGTTTTAAAATTAGTGTTTTATACTCTTTTCAACTTCATATGTGATTTTCTTACTTCTCTTAACTTGTCATCCACTTGCAGTATCTCCCTGTTTATCTCATGCATTTCTTTATAGAAGCAGTAAACTCTTGGTGCTTTCCTGGTTTTGAGCTCCAAAATAGACCACATTTCTGTTTTGCTCCTCTCCTTTTCTAATCTTCAAAACCCAAAAGTTAGTTGTAGTCATGTGTATTTTTCAGAAATTGACGATATACAGAATGTCACTTGAATTTTATATTTTGGAAAGACGATAGAAAGTTGTAGAGAAGGAAATACAGACAATGAAATGATTATCAACTGCAGTGGTTGTCTCATTAAGAAAAAAAGTTTACCATGGATTAGAGTTTAGTTACAGATTTCCTTCTATTGAGTCCTATTCATTTTTAAATTTTTATTCAACTTTTATTGAAGTTTCTAGGAACCAGAAAAGAGAATAATGTGCTAATTATGAAACTGCCAGCCAGCTTTGTCCTCTCTTGTAGCACACATTTGCTTTAGATTCTTTTAGTGCTGTGGGCATCCCTTCTCAGCCCCATTGCCTTCCTGCTTCCCCCATAGGTGGATTGCTATTTCATCTTTGGTGTATCTTTTTCCAGTCATCTGTTTATAACTTTTACATATGTACGTATTTATCTAGAGCATTGTTTTTGCCTCTTAAAAAATGATATTGTACATATGTGTCCCTCTACAGATTTGCTTTCTTGCTCAGTATCAAGTTTTTGCAGTCCATTGGTGTGTGGATTCACTCATTAATTTTTAACGGCTGAGTAGAAACTCATTAACTATACTGAAATTTATTGTTCTTTTTCCATTTCATTTCCCTTCTGCCCTTTTTTCCAGGTTTAGCTTTTTCTCTTTTATATTATTCATATACCACATATAACTTAATCACTTTGTTTTTATTTATTTAATTTTTAAAAAATGTTTATTTTTATTTATTTATTTGGCTGCACCAGGTCTCAGTTGCAGCACACTGGATCTTTAGTTGTGGTACGTGAATGGTTAGTTGTGTCATGCCAGATCTAGTTCCCTGGCCAGGAATCGAACCTGGGCCCCCTGCACTGGGAGCCTGGAGTCTTAGCCTCTGAACCACCAGGGAAGTCCCCACTTACCACTCTAAAAAGTGTACAATTCAGTGGTTTTTAGTATAATCACAAATTTATGCAACTATAACTATTACTTAATTCCAGGACATTAAACAAGAAATTACTCGAGAAGAAACCCCATACCCATTAGCTGTCCCTGCTCTAGTTCCTCCTCTACTGATCCTCTGTCAACCACCTGTCTACTTCCTGTCTCTCTTTATTTGCCTGTTCTGGATTTTTCATATCAATAGTGTCATATAATATGTGACCTTTTGTGTCTTTCTCTTTTGTAATGTTTCATTTAGGTTAGTGTCTCAAAGTTCCTGTTGTAGCATGAATCAGCCCTTCTTTCATCTTTATGGCTGAGTGATAAATATGCCATTGTGTGGATATCCTACATTTATTTATCCATTTGTCAGGCATTTGGGTTGCTTCTACTTTTTGGCAGTTAGGAATAATGCTGCTATAAACATTCACAGACAAGTTTTGGGTAGACATGTTTTCAGTTCTCCTGGGTATATACCTAGGAAAGGAATTGCTTGGCTACATGGTAACTCTGTTCAGCTATTTGAGGAAGCATTGAGCTGTTCTAAGGTGCAGCTGCACCATCTGACATTCTCACGGATAATGTACAAAAATGACAATTTCTCTACATTGTTGCTTATTATCTTTTTGATTATAGTCATTCTAGTTGATGTGAAAAATTTCATGGTGGTTTTGATTTGCATTTCCCTTGTGACTAATGACGTTAAACATCTTTTCATGTACTAATTGGCTCTTTGTGTATCTTTTTGAAGAAACGTCTATTCAAATTCTTTGTCTATTATTTAACTGGGTTGTCTTTTTATTGTTACAAGAGTTCTTTATTCTGGGTACTAAAATGGCGCCCCACTCCAGTACTCTTGCCTGGAAAATCCCGTGGATGGAGGAGCCTGGTAGGCTGCAATCCATGGGGTCGCTAAGAGTCAGACACGACTGAGTGACTTCTTTCACTTTTCACTTTCCACTTTCATGCACTGGAGAAGGAAATGGCAACCCACTCCAGTGTTCTTGCCTGGAGAATCCCAGGGATGGCGGAGCCTGGTGGGCTACCGTCTCTGGGGTCGCACCAGGGTCGGACACGACTGAAGCGACTTAGTAGCAGCAGCAGGAGTAGCAGACCCTTATGAGTTACATGATTTGCAGACATTCTCTCCCATTCTATGGGTTGTCTCTTTGCTTTCTTGAGAGTACCCTTTTAATCACAAAAAATTTAACACTAATTCTAATTTACCTGTCTTTTCTTTGATTTCTTATGATTTATTTAGGGGGAGTTGGTGATGGACAGGGAGGCCTGGCATGCTGTGATTCACAGCGTCGCAAAGAGTCGGATACGACTGAGCGGCTGAACTGAACTGAATGAAGAAACTATTGCTTAGTCTGAGGTCATGAAGATTTACACTTGTGTGTCATTCTAAACATTTTGTAAAATTTTTAGCTTTTACAGTTAGGTCTTTGATCTATTTTGAATTAATGGTGTGAGAGTCCAGCTCTATTCATTATATGTGGGTGTCTGGTGGTTGTTAGCACCATTTGTAGAAGCCTGTTCATTCCCCTGGGCTTTCCAGGTGGCTCAGTGGTAAAAAAATCTGCTGCCAATGCAGGAGACATGGGTTTGCTCCCTGGGAAGATCCCCTGGAGAAGGAAATGGCAAATCCTCCAGGATTCTTGCCTGGGAAACCCCCTGAACAGAAGAGGCTGGGGAGCTGCACAAATTGCTGGACATGACTCTGTGTAGAGTTGGACACGACTCGTGTAGAGTTGAACAACTCTTTGGAGTCCAGTGGAGTCACAAAGAGTTGGGCACAACTGAGCAGCTGAGCACACACACACCTTCATTCCTCCGATGAATTGTCTTGGCACTCTTGTCCAAAATCATTTAACAGGAAGAGTGGGCTAGTTTCTGTACTACCAGTTATATTCTAATTAATCTACGCCTGCTCTTATGTCAGTACCTCATAGTCCTGGTTGTCATAGCGTTTATCTTTTGTTTTTTGGCCACACTGCATGCAGGGTTTTAGTTCCCCAACAGGGTTTCCCTGGTAGCTCAAACGATAAAGAATCCACCTGCCATGCGGGAAACCTGGGTTTGATCCCTGGGTTGGGAAGATCCCCTGGAAGAGGTCTTGGCAACCCACTCCAGTATTCTTGCCTGGAGAATCCCCATGGACAGGGGAGCCTGGCAGGCTACTGTCTGTGGGGTCGCAAAGAGTTGGACACAACTGAGTGACTAAGTACACACACATAAAACCAGGGATCAAACCCTTGCCCCCTTGAGGGGATGCGTGGAGTCTTAACCACGGGGCCACTAGGGAAGTCACTGGTGGTTGTAGCTTTGAAGTAAGCTTTGAAATCTGAAAGTGGGAGTCCATCTAAATTTGTTCATAGCTATTGAGGGTTGCTTATGTCCATATGAATTTTAGAATTAGTTGGCCAATTTTTGTGAAAAAGGCTATTGGAATTTTGGTAGAGGTTGCAGTGAATCTGTAAATCAAGTTAGGGAGTATTGCCATCTTAACCATATTAAATCCTCCAACATATGAACATGTGGTGATGGTGAACATGTGGTGAGTCATGTCCGACTCTTTGCGACCCCATGGACTGTAACCTACCAGGCTTCTCCGTCCATGGGATTCTCCAGGCAAGAATACTGGAGTGGATTGCCATTTCCTTCTCCAGGGGATCTTCCCGACCCAGGTATCGAACCCTGGTCTCCCAGATTGGAGGCAGATGCTTTAACCTCTGAGCCACCAGGGTACTTCATTTCCATTTATTTAGGTGTCTTTAAAATTTCTTGTAAGAATGTTTTGTCATTTTTAGTATATGAGTTTGTCATTTGTTAAATATATTCCTGAGTATTTTTTTCCTTTTGATGCTCTTGTAAATGAAATATATTCTTAGTTATCGAACCCTGGTCTCCCAGATTGGAGGCAGATGCTTTAACCTCTGAGCCACCAGGGTACTTCATTTCCATTTATTTAGGTGTCTTTAAAATTTCTTGTAAGAATGTTTTGTCATTTTTAGTATATGAGTTTGTCATTTGTTAAATATATTCCTGAGTATTTTTTTCCTTTTGATGCTCTTGTAAATGAAATATATTCTTAGTTTCAGTCTGAATTATTCAATGCTATTGATGAAGCTATCATTGATGTTTGTTTATTTATCATTTGCTTCAAGCCAAATCTTTTCTTTCTTTCTTTAATATTTATATATTTATTTGGCTGCCTGGGATCTTCTATCTTTAGTTGTGGCATGTGGGATATTTCAGTTCAGTCACTCAGTCGTGTCCGACTCTTTGCGACCCCATGAAGTGCAGCACTCCAGGCCTCCCTGTCCATCACCAACTCCTGGGGTTCACTCAGATTCATATCCATTGAGTTGGTGATGCCATCCAGCCATCTCACCCTCTGTCGTCCCCTTCTCCTCCTGCCTTCAATCTTTCCTAACATCAGAGTCTTTTCAAATGAGTCAGTTCTTTGCATCAGGTGGCCAAAATATTAGAGTTTCAGCTTCACCATCAGTCTTTCCAGTGAACACCCAGGACTTATTTCCTTTAGGATGGACTGGTTGGATCTCCTTGCAGTCCAAGGGACTTTCAAGAGTCTTCTCCAACACCACAGTTCAAAAGCATCAATTCTTTGGCGCTCAGCTTTCTTTATAGTCCAGCTCTCACATCCATACATGACTACTGGAAAAACCATAGCCTTGACTAGACAGACCTTTGTTGACAAAGTAATGTCTCTGCTTTTTAATATGTGGGATCTTTAGTTATAGGCATATGAAGAAGCTCCCGGTTGGAGCATGTGGGATCCAGTTTCCTGACCAGGAATTGAATCCACGTCCCCTGCATTGGAAGTGTGGAGTCCTAGCCACTGGGCTGCCAGGGAAGTCCCTGCCAAACCTTTTCTTTCTCTTCATTCAGATAGTTCCCTGAAAGCTCAACTGTCATAAAAATCCTTCTAATTTTATTCAACTTGCCTCTTCTTTTTTTTTTTTTCTTACCAGGCAGGCTTGAGTTGCATCAATACTGAGCTATTTTCAGTCAAATAATATGCCTTCAAACATTTTAGTACTTCTTAAATGTGTCTCTAGACAAAATTTTAACCACCTGCTTTTCTGTATGTTCTGTACCAGTTTACATCATCATTGTTGGCTGATAGTTCATTAAAATGGGAACCTGAGGATGTTTGTTTGAGAATAACCTGTAGAAAATTCTCCTTCTACCTGCCCGCACCACAGCCCCCATCCTAACTAGCATGTAGAAATTATAATTTTGATTAGTTCTGAAAAATACCCAGTGCAGGCAAACAAAGTGAAAGTCACTCAGGCGTGTCCGACTCTTTGCAACCCCATGACTATACAGTCCGTGGAATTCTCCAGGCCAGAATACTGGAGAAGGTAGTATAGAAATCACCCAGGGATCGAACCCAGGTCCCTTGTATTGCGGGTGGATTCTTTACCAGCTGAGCCACAAGGGAAACCCCAAAATACTGGAGTGGGTAGCTTATCCCTTCTCCAGGGGATCTTCCCAACCCAGCAATTGAACCGGAATCTCCTACATTGCAGGCAGATCCTTTACCAGTCAGCTATCAGGGAAGCCCTTTCAGGAAAAGAACTGAGAATCAGTAATGACTTTTCCTTGCCTAGGTTCTGACCCTCTTTTTTCAGATACCTAAATTGTCTGTTGCCTCTTCTGGCCCAGTTACATGTCACATGCCCAGTGTTGCTTGAGTCCATGACTGTAACCTGCTGTGGAGATTGATCTGTACCCCATACCTGGATGCTGTCTTTCTTCGCTACTCATCTAGTTTGATTTCTTCTCTGACACCTGCTTCCTGGACATTGTTTTTGCTAGCCTTACCTAGCCCCTTTCAGGCTGTGTGTGTAGATAGCCTTGCTGAGCTCTGCGGCCGTGGATTCTTTCTCATCCTGCAGTCTAAAGCTTTGAAATTTGTAGGACCCTTTCTGGGTTGATCTCAGTTAAGTACAGTGATACTTATTTTATAAATAAATAAATTCATATTTATTGTTTGTTAAAACTTCACACAGACCCGTGGTGTGGTTTCTTTCTGTATTCTGTCTCGTTTATGACCCTAGTGCCTGCGTGGTTAATAAACTGCCCTGAAGCATTGCCAACTGGTGTCAGTCTCTTCTGTTGCTGTCCTATTTATGTGGGACTTCTACTTTAATAACTTTATAAGGTAGCAAATTTGCTATTCCATCAAGCTTGGTAAATGGTTTTAAAAAATTATAAATGTATTACCATGGACATGGTTTTTGATGATAGTCATATTTGATCTTTTAAATTTTTCATTGTCGAAATGTCAGTTTTTGCCATTATGGTTTGCTTAGTGTTTTGAATGTTAATGGGATGGGACTCATTCTTGTTCAGAAGCCAATATAAATCTATACAAAAATGTAAATGAAATTTAACTAGTAAACCTGAGAAAATGAGTTTTAGATGCTGTTTTTGTGATTTCTATGTTGCTTAGATTGAACTTAAGAAATTTTTTTCTTTTCACCCAATATCAAGAGATTGCTGCTGTTACCAGTATCTGTAGAGTTTGCTGCTCTTTTGGCCCTATAGGGTATACATTAGAATTCAGTTAGCTGTGTTTCATGGAACAACAATGTATCAAATCCTAATTAGGTAAAGAGCCTAATTTCCTATGTGGTCTTTGCTGGTGCCAGTAGTGCCAGTGCAGTGATAACTTCATTGATCTCCACTGGTGAAATGCTATTATACTCGCAAGTAAATGGCTCTTTTAGTGTTGCATTTCTATTTGAGTAGTTAATTATAAAGAACATTCAAAGAATTTTAAATCATATTATTCAGTTTTTGAACTCGGTGGATCTTTTTCTAAATCAGTTTTCTTTTCAATTCAGAGTTTTAAACGTTTGAGGGTAGAAAACATACTTAGTCTAGTCATTGCCCTCATACCATTTAAAAGAACAACAGCTAGAGGGTCATATAACGATAAAACTTTTTGCAGTCCTGGATCCTTATGTAAGGAATTTGTAAGAAAAGGTTATGAGGAGCAGAAATGTGTTGCTGTTGGTGCGTGTTTTGCCAGTCAGTGTCCCAAAATTAAAGCCTCTGAGGCCACACCTTGGGCTTTACTTCCTGTGACAGAAACCAGCCAGCCACCCCTTCCTTGACTCTGAGTTCTCAATAGATACACAGTCTGTCCTGTTCCCATAGATACACAGTCTAGTCTGGTCCAGGGAACGCTGCAGAGCATCTGAACCTCTGCAGGTATGGATCCCAACAAACTGGAAGATTCTTAAAGAGATGGGAATACCAGACCATCTTACCTGCCTCCTGCAAAACCGATATGCAGGTCAAGAAACAGCAGTTAGAACCAGTCATGAAATAACAGAGTGGTTCCAAACTACAGCATGTCAGGCTGCATCACCATCACCATCTGCAGTGATTATGGAGCCCAAGAAAATAAAGTCTGTCACTGTTTCCATTGTTTCCATATCTATTTGCCATGAAGTGATGGGACTGGATGCCATAATCTTCGTTTTTTGAATGTTGAGTTTTAAGCCAACTTTCGCTCTCCTCTTTCACTTTTTCAAGAGGCGCTTCAGTTCCTCTTCGCTTTCTGCCATAGGGTGGTGTCATCTGCATATCTGAGGTTATTGATATTTCTCCCAGTAATCTTGATCCAGCTTGTACTTCATTCATCCCAGCATTTCTCATGATGTAATCTGCATATAAGTTAAATAAGCAGGGTGACAATATATAGCCTTGACGTATTCCTTTCCCAATTTGGAACCAGTCCATTGTTCCATGTCCAGTTCTAACTGTTGATTATTGATGTGCATACAGGTTTTGTAGGAGACCAGTAAGGTGGTCTGGTATTCCCGTCTGTTTAGGAATTTTCCAGTTTATTGTGATCCACACAGTCAGACTTTAGCATAATCAATGAAGTGAAGTAGATGTTTTTCCTGGGATTCTCTTGCTTTTTTCATGATCCAGTGGATGTCTATTCCTAACACTAGACATCAGAAATGAAAAAAAAATTATAAAGAAATTTATATTTATCTATGGGTATAATAATACTTGCATTGATGATGAAGCAGCAGCAATATGATTCCTTATAGTAGCCTCCTGTGAGTGTAATTGCTTCACAGGAACCTAGCCTATACTTAGGGCAAGTACACTATTGGAAACATTGTTGCATTAAAAAAAATCACTTACCTGTGATAATATGCTTATGAATAGTTTTTCCAAATACAGGAGAGAGGCCTAAGTATTAGTCACTCAGTCGTATCTGACTGTAGCCACGAGGCTCCTCTGTCCATAGGCAAGAATATTGGAGGGGGTAGCCATTCCCTTCTCCAGGAAATCTTCTCGACCTAGGGATCGAACTTGGTTCTCCTGCATTGTAGGCAGATACTTTACAGTCTGAGCCACCTGGGAAGCCCTAGTGTAGCATAATGAATGGTAATGTAATTCTTTGAAAGGAATGTTGTAAAACGCTAAGAAAACTAACATAGTACTAATTTTTATTAAATATCACTCACTTTATGCCTGTGTAAGGTTAGACTAGTATCTGCATGTTTTATGAATTGATGACCATTTTTATTAACTTTCTTGATATTTATTTTTTTATTTTTAAAATTAATTGTTTGTTTGTTTTGGGCTAGTGCTTTGTTCCTGTACGAGGGCTTTCGAGTTGCAGCAAGTAGGGGCCGCTCTGTAGTTGCAGGGCAAGGGCTTCCCAGTGCAGGGGCTTCTCCCGTGGAGCACAGGTTCTAGGGCCCGTGGGCTTCCTGGCTGCAGAGCATGGGCTCTGTAGTTGTGACACTTGGGCTTAGTTACCCTGTGGAGTGGGAGATTTTCCTGGAGCAAGTGAACCTGTGTCTCCTACATTGGCAGGTGGATTCTTTACCACTGAGCTACCAGGGAAGTCCTTTCTTGATATTTCTAAGCTACAGGGTTCATCTGTAAATATTTTCAGTTGTTGCAGACCTCCAGAATACTTCCAGTATACTGTATTTAAGTCTAGATAAAAGTGGACCCATTAAGTTCAAGCTCACATTGTTCAAAGGTGAACTTGGTTCAGTGATGCAAGTTTGACCTTACTCTGGTTTCAGAGTTGGTAGCTTACCGTGTAGTTCTAGGTTGAATGTGATGTCTCCTCTTGGATGGCGCTGCTCCGTCATCTTAGCATGCGGTATTGCTGTTCATCTGTGATTCCAATGCAGAGTCTGGTTTCTTTGGTGTGCTTATACTTCTTTCCTGTAAATGGTGGTAGTCTTCTCATGCCATTACTTAAAAAAAAAAACGTTAAGTATGCTGGTAATTCAATCAGGACACTCATTCTTACTGGACACTTAGTAAGGGGAGATTTTCTTGAATCATTTCTTTGATAAGTCTTTCCTCATCCCCCTTCTCTCCCTGCACCCCTCCCCCTCCACACACACACAGACAAAAGACATAAGAGTCTGTTTTCTTGATTGTTTCTTTCTGGAACTTTTATTAGTTGGGTGTTGGGCCAAATGAATTCTTGTTTAGTTTTTTAATCTTTTGGTTTTCAGTTGTCTTAATAATTTTGGGGAGATTTCATTAGTGTTGTCTTCTAATTCTTCTATTATTTTTTTATTTGTGTTATCAAATGTGAAATGTGTTACACTTTTTTTTTTTCTGATTATACTCTTTTTAAATGGAGTATTCTGGGATTCAGTTATTGTGTTATAGACAGAGTTTTGATGCTTTTCTCCCACTTTTTTGATGTCACTTCACTTTTCTCTTCTCACAATACTTGGTAGCTTCAAGGACTGAGTCAGTACACGCCTTGAGCCACACTTCTCCACGGCAGCCCTTTCTGTACCACACGTAGATTGTCACTTCCTCCTCTTGACTGTGTGTAGCTTATTTTTTTTAACATCTCCTTTCCATCTTCTAAAACTGTTATTGTTGAAAATCTTCCATTGTTGCTTCATTTTTTATTGTCGTTGAAATGTTAGTATATTTTCATTGCTATTTTGGTGTGATTTCTTGGAGGAAGAAAGATACATAAGATATATGCATTATTTCATCTGCCATCTTAAAATTGGCGTTCTTCCTTTGAGGCCTAGGTAACTAAATGTTCTGGTTGTAATTCATATTACAAGTTAAATGTGTAAGTTTAAAATCAATTAATTTGAACAAAGTATTGAATTAAAGCCTGATTCAGTCTGTCTTAATAACCAAAATAGATAATACAGTTTGTAATAATGCCTTTTTTGAATTTTATTTGTGTAGAAGAAATTGAGGAAGAATCTGAAACAACAGTTGAGGCTGACTTGACCGATAAACAGAAACATCAGTTGAAACATAGGGAACTCTTTTTGTCGCGCCAATATGAATCTCTGCCTGCAACACATATCAGGTAAGAACTTTTTAGAAGTTGGTCTCATGTTCTGAGTAATACTATGACATTTGAAAGAAACAAAACTAAAACAACCTTTTGGAAGCATTTTCCAAACTCAACAATCTTGCTCAAATCAATTCACTAAGGGCTTCATTATGTAGTCCTATCTTGAAAATTTATAGTTTATATTAGCATTTTAAAGCCCTGCACATGTTACGCAGTCAAATAAACCATGTTGGCTTTGTTTTAATCTGGACTTTTCCAATCGTTTAAGTTATCTATTAGCATCTTGCAGAACAGTGCCCAGCAGACACCGTTTTGGGAAGTGCTGGTGTTCTCCAGATTCCTAGAAAAAAATAATATGTATTAGGGCCCAAGAACTAGAACCCAAGATCTGGTTCCCAGACAAGTGTCTCTTGACCTTGTAGGATACAGGACCTTTTATTTATTTATTTTGGAGGGCCTCTGGAACGAAAACTTACTATTTTTTACTGCTCACTCACTTGAATCTGCTCTGTGCATTGATGGAATGAAAAGTGAAATTCAGTCCCTGGTTTGTAGTTTGGGGAGAAGGGTGGTGGTCTTTTTCATCTGCTGGTGTTAAGATTTAGGCATAGATTAAGATCTTTGTAAGTGCTGTCTGCCATAGGTGCATCTTAGAGGTATAACAGAATGTTTGAACTCAGAAAACAGGCAGTTACTGACTCTTGGTGTCAGAAAAGCTTCAGAAGGAGTTGGCATTTACTCAGCCTTTGAGAGATTGGGGGGCATCTGGTAAAAGGAAACAGGTGAGCATGGGTTTGGGCAGGGAGCAGCTTGTCTAGGGTGCTGGGTGTTGGGGGATGCAGTGTTTTTGTCCCCTTGTGTTAAAGAAGTTCCTTCAACTTTTGTTCACAATCTTCATTCTTTTTTTCAACCCTTCACTAGTCATGCTTGTCTTTAAAGCTGTTTATATACAGAAATAAAATGTAATAACTGTTTATTTTTAAAAATTGTCCCTTCCTCTTTGGTCCTGAATGTCGGTATTGTATCTTAAGTCTGTCTTCTTCGGGCTCAAACACGTTTGGAGACTTCCTGAAACTCTGGTTTGTTCTTCATAACACTCCACAATTCTCCTGACCTTTGTGTATCTTATACGTCTCTTTTCAGAAATGGACACAGAGATCTCCTAAGACAGGAAATGTATGACAAAGATAATAGAAACCTTTTTTTCCAGTCTTTTCAGAGATAGCTTGATCCTCCTCAGTAGTTAACATCATATATAATTGCTTCTTTTTTTTTTTTTTTT
>SJYC01008682.1:0-30285 GCA_006408675.1 Madoqua kirkii
TGATTACAGTGTTGTATATGTAGTGATTAATACCACTTCTCTGCCTCTAGTGTAGCCAGTTAGTCATATTTAATTAGCGCCAGTCCTTTCCTGCTTGCCAACCTTGGGATCTGGATCACAGCCTTTGAAGTCATGCTTCATTGTGTCTTGAAAGGATTTTGTTAGGTACCTGTTGATTATTGGCTCCAGCGTGTCCTGTCATAAGGGCTTTTGGACGGGATGATTTCTCCAAGTCTTCTTACGAGCAGTGAGTAGTGACAGCTGCTGCTGCAGCTAAGTCGCTTCAGTCGTGTCTGACTCTGTGCGACCCCAGAGACGGCAGCCCACCAGGCTCCCCCGTCCCTGGGATTCTCCAGGCAAGAACACTGGAGTGGGTTGCCATTTCCTTCTCCAATGCATGAACGTGAAAAGTGAAAGTGAAGTTGCTCAGTCATGTCCGACTCCTCACCGCCCCATGGACTGCAGCCCACCAGGCTCCTCCGTCCATGAGATTTTCCAGGCAAGAGTACTGGAGTGGGGTGCCATTGCCTTCTTTGGAGTAGTGATAGAGCAGCCATTATATCTGTGTCGTTAGACCTGGCCCTTGCTCAGAGCATCACTGGTGAGGCTCCTGCCTTCCTTATTGCTTAACCTTGACAAAATCCAGAGAAATTCTTACAAAACCTAAATTTAGTGGCAGCAGTAGGTCTTCAGGGCTTCCCTGGTGGCTCAGTTGTTAAAGAATCTGCCTGCAATGAGGGAGACCTGGGTTTGATCACTGGGTTGGGAAGATCCCCTGGAGGAGGGCCTGGTAACCCACTCCAGAATTCTTGCCTGGAGAACAACCTGGGGACTGAGGTCTGTGGGGTCCCAAAGAGTGAGACACAGACACGACTTAGTGACTGAGCACAGGACAGCACAGTAGGACTTAAAGATACAGGTGCACATAGTGTTGAAGCTGTCTCTTAATGACAGGGTGCTTCAGAGAAAACCTTGCATTCTTTTCCCTCTTAAACAATTTTTAGCTTGGGATTCCAGAATGCGATTATGGTTACACCATCCCCACCATCATTGCCCCAAAGAAGACTGGCTACAGCCACAGTTTATAATGAACTTTTCTTGGTTCAAGCAATGCTATGTTGCTTCTGCATTCTCACCTCCAAAATAAGGAGCTTTCTTAATTCTGTTAAAAAAGTATGTTTAGCAGCTGTTAAAAATCTTGGGTTTTATGTGTAATTTGTCTAGGTTCTTCACATCAGACATCATCTTGGAGTGTAAGATTCTAGAAACTCATTATCTCTTTTCTTTTTCCTGCTTGCTGTGGAACACAGTACCCAATAGTCAGACTTTGAAGTTTTCATAGTTTTCATTTAATTTATTTTTGTCCTTTAAGGAAATAAAAGTCATCAACAGAACAATCTTCCCTCAAGTACTCCTAACCTTAAATGAAGTTTTAGGTTGTGTGCCTTTCTCTGTTCACGAAAATTAAAGATTGATGTATGGAATCCCAGGTTGCTCAGGACTCTGAAGGAAAGTGAGATATTCAGTCAACATCAAGCTTTTACATGGAGGGCTAGGCTGAGCATAGGAAGTCTATTCTGTATACATATTATCTGTCACGAAACAAAATGAATTTACAAGCCATATATAGCAAGCGTGAGAAAGGAGGAAATGGAAGAATTTCTAGCCAATAAGAGGTATTTGGGGGGTAAGATACTGAAGTTCTTTTCTTAACACCCAGTGATCATGAGGGTAGGGAAACATAACTCTTAGATATTCAGGTGTTAGTATAGTCAGAGAAATAAAATTTTAATGTGTGAATATCCTTTGACCGAGCAAATCCACTTTTTGATTTTATCTAACAGAGGCTCTTAGGAAAGAGAGTAGAAATATATACTGATACGTTCATTGAAGAATTGTTTTGTGTATTGAATTTTAAAGGTATTTGTTGCAAATAAATGAGATTTTCATTCCTAAGTATGAGTCTGCATCATAAATATAAATAGGAACTTGATATTTGATAGATTTCAGGATTATTTTACTATCAGAAAGTGCAGGCAAC
Organism: Madoqua kirkii; assembly: GCA_006408675.1. Lineage (NCBI taxonomy): Eukaryota > Metazoa > Chordata > Mammalia > Artiodactyla > Bovidae > Madoqua > Madoqua kirkii. The sequence goes on from SJYC01008682.1 coordinate 2,042, forward strand.
TTTCATATTTATGCTTTTCTATATTTCTACCTTTTTTGAAGTGAGAACATTTTAGGCATATAATGGAAGAAGTATTACTTAAAATTTTGTATATTAGATAGGGAAAATGCCAGTTTTGTGTTCATTTTAACTCCATGCCTTGCCTGACAACCTGGCTGGTTTTAATGAAGACGGAATAGGCAGGAATCTACTAAAAACTAAACTCTTCTTTATCTCCCCTTTCCCAGTAGCAGTAAAGTGGTAACATTAGCTACTGTTACATTAGCTATATTTGATAGCTGACCTATTTCTAATTTAGGGGTACATTTTCCAAATTTTTTTTGCAAAATGCTATTTCCTTCAAGAATTATTCTGTCAATTTATATTCCCATCACAGTACATTATGAATATGCCCATTTTTTTGAAAAATACTACATATTAAAATTGTATATTACAACATATTAAAATTATAAAATAAACTTTTATTGTTTATTTTATGATAATGGAAGACTTATAATTTACTATTGAAATGGAGGGAAAAAAAACCATGAAAAAAGATGCAGACACAAACGCCTGTAATCCCTCCACCCAGCAGCACTGACATTTTGGTGTATCTCCAATGTGTTTTTCTTTTTGCATCTTGTGTGTGTGCTTTGGGTTTGGCCTGTGCATTGCTGGGAGTTTCTGGGTATGGGAAACTTTCTGGGTATGCACGCTCCCCAAGTGCAGCTTCCTCCCTTGTTAAGTGGTGTTTATTCTTCAGGGCTGCTATTGTCATCTCTGCTCTTTCTAGGTTGGTTTGTTTTTAAATATGTGAGAAATATGGTTGGAAAATGAATGATGGAACAGTAGGAGGAGAGGGGGAGGACAGTTAAATAAAGGCTGGAAAAATTCCATTCTTGAGACATTAACAGACATGCCTGATAGGTTTGATATATCTGAAGTAGCAGAATGAGAGTAACAATACTTTGGGCAATTCCCTGGCTGTCCAGTGGTTAGGACTTGGGGCTTTCACCGCTATAAGCGTGCCCTGGACCCCCCTCGCCCTTCGTGCCCTGGATCCCCCACCCCCTCACACAAAAAAGAATACTTTGTCATTCAGAAAGACTGGTGCTATTTAGAAACCAATCCAAGTGTTACTGTCTTGGACTGGGCAAAGATTTCTCAAGATCATGAAGATATTCTTCTGTTTTCTTGAAGTTTTACTGTTCCACTTTTTATATTTAGGTCTGTTTTATCTATATGGTGTGAATAAAGGTCAGTTAAAAGCTAAGTTTAAAAAGATACGATTTACAATATCATCAAGCAATATCAAACCCTAGGAATAAATTATAAGCATGTCTTTAAAGAAGAAGAAAAGGAAAAGATGTGTAAAAACTCCACATAGAAACTATGGAGTATTGCTAAAGGAATTAAAGACTTAGTAAAGTAAACTTGTAACAATATGTCTGTTTTCCCAAGTTGATCTAAAGATTCAGTGTAATTCCAAATAAAACTTAGCAGGGTCCTGTGTGTGTGTGTGTGTGTGTGTGTGTGTGTGTGTAAATTAAGAAGCTGAGTCCAAAATCTGTGGTAATGGAAAGGACCAAGAATGTTTCAGAGCACAGTTCGTATTCTTCTGGGTGTCTCTCCAAACACATTCAGGAGGGGCCTTGTGAGATCAAAACTATTTTCATGTCAACAGTAAGATGTTACTTACCTTTTCCCTATATTGATTTTGCCAAAACAAAATCGTGTGCAAAAGCAATGGTGGGTCAGCTGCTGGCACCAAGCCAGCTGTAATCAAGTCATTGTCACCAAACTGGACTGTAGTTGTCACTGTATTGTATATACTTGCAATTAAAAAGTAAAGGGAAAAAGAGGCAAGTTACACTTAAGTATGTCCTTTGCAAAACAGTACAGTTTTTTAATTTCTCAAATGCCTTTTAAAGAAAATTGAAGAAAAATTCACACAGCATATTAAATATTGTACAATATACAGGGTATATTTCATTGGCATTCGGGGTACTGATACTGTTGTGCAACCCATCACCTCTCCCTGTTTCAAGATGACACATCTTCAGTTTACGATGTATCTAAGTCAAATCACTATGCTCTCCCCTTAAATTTATATAGCACTGTATGTCAATTATACCTCCATAAAACTGAAAGGAATAAAAAGAGGTCACGCATCTTTTTAGTGTTCCATGAACTGAAATGAGAAGTCTGCATGAATCACTTTTGCTGTATACGCAAGCGTGATGGTTATCTTGAGAAGATATGAGAAGAAACTCATGGTCTTGTTTGAAATATGAACTGAACTGTTAAATAGCCACCTTTGTCATGGAACACCATGTTTGCCTGAAAAAGCCACTGAGAGATGAACTATGTTTTTCTTTTAAGACATGACCATTTGGTGGATGTTTTTTGAAAATGAAGTAAACTGGTCACTCATGTGAAAACATAGTTGTCTCTTAAGCCAGACATTGAAGAGATTTGTACAATTGTAAAATAATTCTACTGTTCTCATTAATTTTGGAGGGGAAAATATGTAGTTATTAATAGCAAATATTTGCTAGTGTGTAATATTTATTTTTATTTTAAATTAGTTGATGTTAAAAAAATTTTAATATCTATCTAAGGTAAATATTGATAGATATAACCCACAAAGACAGGCATTCTTTGAGGTCCTCAATAATTTTTAGAAATGTGAAGAGATCTTGAGATCTAAAAGTTTGAGAATCATGATAAAGTCAGTCTTTAAGAATAAAAATGTTAGAGACTTATATCACTCGATATTAAGACACTTGTATAGCTACAGTTGGAGAAGGCAGTGGTGACCGTCACACTCCAATACTCTTGCCTGGAAAATCCCATGGATGGAGGAGCCTGATAGGCTGCAGTCTATAGGGTGGCGAGGAGTCTACTTTCACTTTTCATTTTCATTCATTGGAAAAGGAAATGGCAACCCACTCCAGTGTTCTTGCCTGGAGAATCCCAGGGACGGGGGAGCCTGGTGGGCTGCTGTCTATGGGGTCGCACAGAGTCGGACACGACTGAAGCGACTTAGCAGCAGCAGCAGCATAGCTACAGTAATTAATGTAGGATAGTATGGGTAAGTGGATTGTGAATAAACCAGTGGGGTAGAATAGAAAAGCCAGAACAGACTCGCATATATAGCACAAGTTGATCATTTGATGAAAGGTCCGTTGCATTGTGGACTTCACTGGTGGCTCAGGGGTAAAGAATCTACCTGCAATGCAAGAGACTCAGGTTCGATCCCTGAGTTGGGAAGATCCTTTGGAGAAGGAAATGGCTACCCAATCCAGTATTCTTTACTGGAGAATTCCATGGACAGAGGAACCTGGCAGGCTATAGTCAGCCCATGGGATTGTGAAGATTCAGACACAACCGAGTGACTGCCGCACAAACACACCTGGAATTCCATTAATCACAATTTGTGTGGAGTGGTGATGTTCTGGTTATACTGTTCCTTCTTCATATGCTAGTTGGAAGGCTTCTGTGGATTTTAGTTATGACTCTTAGTTTTAGTTTTATATTTTAGTCACTTCAGTCGTTTCCGACTCTGTGTGACCCCATCGACAGCAGCCCACCAGGCTCCCCCGTCCCTGGGATTCTCCAGGCAAGAACACTGGAGTGGGTTGCCATTTCCTTCTCCAATGCATGAAAGTGAAAAGTGAAAGTGAAGTCGCTCAGTTGTGTCCGACCCTCAGCAACCCCATGGACTGCAGCCTTCCAGGCTCCTCCGTCTGTGGGATTTTCCAGGCAAGAGTACTTGAGTGGGGTGCCATTGCCTTCTCTGGTATAACAACAACAGAGGCTATCAACTTTATCAGACTCAACCTCTGTTTTACATATTTCTTGAAACTTTGTATGCTATTGTGGAATGAAATTCATAGATTACTACTACACATGTGGTACATAATTTGGCTTGGAATTGAATTTTGGCTTGAAGATGACTAACCCCATTGTCCTCAAACGTCTATCGTCATTGAAAGTTTATATCACATAGGTTCTCCACACTCTGCATATACCCAAATTTCCCTTCATTTAAAGCTTAAAATTCTCTTACCCATTGTATTCTGCAGTTTCAGTGATGACCTTGGTGTGAGGTGGTGGTGGTTCAGTCGCTAAACTATGCACGTGATTCCCTTTCCCCATTTCTGCCTCCCCAGGCCCCTTTCCCTCAGGTAACCCTTCTTCTTTTCCCTGTATCCATGTGTTTGGTTTGTTCCTTTGTTTTTTTCTCATCTGTTTGATTCCACATATGAGTGAAATCTTACAGTATATTTCTTTCTCTAATTTAGTTCACTTTCACAGTACCTTCAAAGTCCATCCATGTTGTTGCAGATGGCAAGATTTCATCATTTTTTATGGCTATTGGGCTTCCCACGTACCTCAGTTGGTAAAGAATCTGCCTGTAATGCTAGAGACCTGGGTTCTATTCCTGGGTCAGGAAGATCCCCCGGAGAACGGAATGGCAGCCCACTCCAGTATTCTTGCCTGGAGAACCCCATGGACAGAGGAGGCTGGAGGGCCACAGTCCATAGGGTCTCAAGAGTTGGACACGACTTAGCACTATCTTTCTTTCTTATGGCTGATTAATGTTCTATTGCATAAATAGCATACATTTTTATGCATTCATTCGGTGATGAGCACTTCAGGTGTTTCCATGTTTTGGCTATTATAAATAATCCTGCAGTGAACAAGGAGTGGGGAATATACATATTTTCAAATTCTGTTTTTATGATCTGTGGATGAATTCCCAAAAGTGGAATAGCTTGATAACGTGATAATTCTATTGTTAATAATGTAGGATAGTATGGGTAAGTGGATTGTGAATAAACCAGTGGGGTAGAATAGAAAAGCCAGAACAGACTCGCATATATAGCACAAGTTGATCATTTGATGAAAGGTCCGTTGCATTGTGGACTTCACTGGTGGCTCAGGGGTAAAGAATCTACCTGCAATGCAAGAGACTCAGGTTCGATCCCTGAGTTGGGAAGATCCTTTGGAGAAGGAAATGGCTACCCAATCCAGTATTCTTTACTGGAGAATTCCATGGACAGAGGAACCTGGCAGGCTATAGTCAGCCCATGGGATTGTGAAGATTCAGACACAACCGAGTGACTGCCGCACAAACACACCTGGAATTCCATTAATCACAATTTGTGTGGAGTGGTGATGTTCTGGTTATACTGTTCCTTCTTCATATGCTAGTTGGAAGGCTTCTGTGGATTTTAGTTATGACTCTTAGTTTTAGTTTTATATTTTAGTCACTTCAGTCGTTTCCGACTCTGTGTGACCCCATCGACAGCAGCCCACCAGGCTCCCCCGTCCCTGGGATTCTCCAGGCAAGAACACTGGAGTGGGTTGCCATTTCCTTCTCCAATGCATGAAAGTGAAAAGTGAAAGTGAAGTCGCTCAGTTGTGTCCGACCCTCAGCAACCCCATGGACTGCAGCCTTCCAGGCTCCTCCGTCTGTGGGATTTTCCAGGCAAGAGTACTTGAGTGGGGTGCCATTGCCTTCTCTGGTATAACAACAACAGAGGCTATCAACTTTATCAGACTCAACCTCTGTTTTACATATTTCTTGAAACTTTGTATGCTATTGTGGAATGAAATTCATAGATTACTACTACACATGTGGTACATAATTTGGCTTGGAATTGAATTTTGGCTTGAAGATGACTAACCCCATTGTCCTCAAACGTCTATCGTCATTGAAAGTTTATATCACATAGGTTCTCCACACTCTGCATATACCCAAATTTCCCTTCATTTAAAGCTTAAAATTCTCTTACCCATTGTATTCTGCAGTTTCAGTGATGACCTTGGTGTGAGGTGGTGGTGGTTCAGTCGCTAAACTATGCACGTGATTCCCTTTCCCCATTTCTGCCTCCCCAGGCCCCTTTCCCTCAGGTAACCCTTCTTCTTTTCCCTGTATCCATGTGTTTGGTTTGTTCCTTTGTTTTTTTCTCATCTGTTTGATTCCACATATGAGTGAAATCTTACAGTATATTTCTTTCTCTAATTTAGTTCACTTTCACAGTACCTTCAAAGTCCATCCATGTTGTTGCAGATGGCAAGATTTCATCATTTTTTATGGCTATTGGGCTTCCCACGTACCTCAGTTGGTAAAGAATCTGCCTGTAATGCTAGAGACCTGGGTTCTATTCCTGGGTCAGGAAGATCCCCCGGAGAACGGAATGGCAGCCCACTCCAGTATTCTTGCCTGGAGAACCCCATGGACAGAGGAGGCTGGAGGGCCACAGTCCATAGGGTCTCAAGAGTTGGACACGACTTAGCACTATCTTTCTTTCTTATGGCTGATTAATGTTCTATTGCATAAATAGCATACATTTTTATGCATTCATTCGGTGATGAGCACTTCAGGTGTTTCCATGTTTTGGCTATTATAAATAATCCTGCAGTGAACAAGGAGTGGGGAATATACATATTTTCAAATTCATGTTTTTATGATCTGTGGATGAATTCCCAAAAGTGGAATAGCTTGATAACGTGATAATTCTATTGTTAATCTTTGAGGAATCAACATACTATTGGGTTGGCCAAAAAGTTCTTTCAGGTTTTTCCATAGCATCTTATGGATGAGTGAACTTTTTGGCCAACCCAAGATGGTAAAGAATCTGCTTGCAATTCAGGAGACCTGGGTTTGATCCCTGGGTCTGGAAGATACCCTGAAGAAGGAAATGGCTACCCACTCCAGTATTTCTGCCTCAAATTCCATGGCAGAGGAGCCTGGCGGGCTATAGTCAGCCCATGGGGTTGCAGAGTTGAACGTGACTGAGCAGTTAACAGTTAATATTTTCCATAGTGGCTGCACAGATTCCCATGAATGGTGTATGAGGGTTCCCTCTTCTCCACATTCTTGTCAACACTTGTTATTTTTTGCCTTTTTGATAATAGCATAGCTCTAGCATGTGTGAGTTGATATCTCATTGTGGTTTTGATTTCTATTTGCCTGGTAATTAGTGATATGGAATATCTTTGCATGTGCCTGTTGGCCATCTTTATGTCTTTTGAGATTCATCTCCTCTGCCTGGTTTTTAATCAAATTGTTAACTTTTTTTTTCTCGATTGTTTTTATGTTAGATCTCCTGGATTGATTGTCTCCTGTGTTTGTTGTTTTGTTTTTTTATTTTTTAAAAACTTGCTTATTTGTTTTTGGTTTTGAGCCAGATCTTTGAATTTATCTTCTATCTGGTGATGTTTTAACTTTGGAACCATAGTTTTAAAATTCTCAACCTTTTGTCTTCTGCTGTTCCTTTTCAATACATCCTATTTTTGTTTTATGAATGTACTATCCTCACAAATGTTTTTAAATATTCTGATTGTATCTTCAAATTTCTCTTTGTTGTGTAAGTCACCCCTGTTTCCTCTAGTTTCAGGTTTTTTAAAAAGTTTTTTGTATTTATCTTTTGTTCTGTAATCTTTTTGCAAATATTAGGTGATCCATAGCTGTCTATACTTTTTTTTTTAACTAAAGGAATAGTGAGGCTAAACAGGAGCTACATTTATATGGACAGACTGATGGTAGCCTTCTTTCTGTTAAGCTATATAATGGGCTTTTCCAGGTTCTGTTCTTAAGACTGGAATTTTCCTTTCTGGTCTCTCTTTCTCTTTGTAAAAAAGCCCACAGTATTTCCTGGCAGTCTTGATGCTGAAAACTTGGCCTCTGGGTACTGGTGCCACATAGAATCTTGGAGACATGTTTTGGGTAAGATAGAAAAGAATAGCCTTGTTTTTTAGGGAAAGTGGGGGCACAGGGGACTCCTGCCTTTGAAAACTGTGTCCCATCCTGGAAGGATCTGATGAGGGGTTTTATGGCAGTGGTTCAAGGATGGGATTGCTGACAAGATTAGGGTGTGGAGCAGGGCCTACATTTCTTCAATCTGGTCTCAGGTAGTCTCTTGATGAGCTGCTCTGATTCCTTTAATCTGGTCTCAGATGGTCTGGGGCTTCCCAGGTGGTAAAGAACCTGCCTGCCTTTGCAGGAGACACAGTTTTTTATCCCTGAGTTGGAAAGATCCCCTGGAGGAGGGCCAGGGTCACAAAGAGCTGCATGTGACTGAAGCAACTTAGCAGGCAAATGGTCTACTCTGGAATGAAGGATACTGGCATTTTCCATTTGGGGGTTTTAGTTCTGTAAAGAGCTCAAAAGTGATTTGTTACATATATCCTTTGAGGTGGAACCTGCCCCAAGACTGTGCTATTGTTTCTTGACTGTGCCTCCCTCATCTGTGTATACCCTTCCTTCACTGATTGGCAACTGTTTGAATCTCCCTTTGGAACTCAGGGAAGGTAAAGGAGGCTGGAGTCTGTTTCTACAAACAAGCAGCAGGGGACTCAGAGGCTTTTGTTCCCAGGAGCTCTGCAGAGTCCTGCTTTGTTCCACTGTCCAGTCTAAGTACTAACTAGGTTCAACCCTGTTTAGCTTCTGAGATCGGGTGTGTTATGGGTGATATGTTCCTAGATAAGACTGGAATTTCTTTAGGGCTCTGCTGGGTAGATCAGTTTCATTTTCCCTAGCATCAGGTCACTGTGCATGCTTTGGACCTTGTCTCAATTGTTGTCTGTTGTCTGACTGTATTAAGTAAAATGTCCAATGCTGTGTTTAATAGTAATAATGTGGGCATTTGTGCCTTATTATGATCTTAGTGAAAATATCTCTAGTGTTTTCCTAGTAAATAAAATGCTCATCCTGGGCTTTGGTTTGCTGTGCTCAGTCTTTCTTACCTGTCTGTCTTCAAGAATTTTTTGACACCTTTCATGTGCTGATGATCTTCTTATTGTACTGATTTTAGGTTCTTTTGTTTCTAATGCTCTTGCTATAGTTTTAAAGGCATCTGAGAAAAGAGGAGATAAACCCCTGGGCCTGTCATTAATCATTATTATTGTGAGACTCCAAGTAAAAATACTTTGCAGTACTGGGGTTAATCTCCTTATATGTCTTTGTGAAACTAGTTAGAAAATTGTTTCGGAAATGTTTTGTGACTGTAAGTTACTCAAGTTTAAAAAAAAATGTTTTCATTTTAAGAGGTGTAATCTGAAAATCTTTTTGGTTCATGCTTTACCTTGAATAGTTAATTTTTGAAGGTAGACTTTTTCTCTCGGTGGTCATACATATCAGAAACTAATAAATGAACAGAAAACAGCTATATGAAGAATCTTTTTAGAAATAAAACAATATGGGAACTTCCGTGGTGGTCCAGTGGTTCTCCTACAGAGGGTGTAAGTTTGATTCCCTGATTGGAAAACTCAGATCCCTCATGTGGTGTGGCCAAAAGACACAAAAAAAAAAAAGAAAAAAAAAAGTTCCAAAGACTGTAAAGCTATAGTTAGTAGTGTTACCAAACAAAATACAAACTGTTTTGTATACCCAAAAATAGTGGGGTCGAATAAAGTTTCCAGTTTGGAGCAGTGAAAGGTTTATTGTAGGGCCAAGAAGGGATAATGAGTGTGGCTCATGCTCAGAAACCCAGAACTTCCCAGTGGATTGTGGGGACTTTTATAGGAGAATTTGGGGTGAGGGCTGCAGGGCATACAGTGGTTTTCTTCCGAGTGGTTGATGGTGAGGTACCAGAGTGTTGGGGTCCTTTAATGGATTGGAACCTGGTGGTCCGGAGTCGATGAGAAGAAAGTGAAAGAGAGAGCTGGAGGGAGAGAGAGAAAGAAAGACAGAAGGACAGACAGACATGGGGACCCAAGCTCTGATGGAGCAAAGGTGCTTTATTAGCAGAAATGCAGGCTTATATATCTTTCGTAAGATGGTTACTAAGCTGCTACACAGGATGAAATTTTATCAATAACCACAATATGGATAGTCTAATACATACAAGGTCGCTGACTCTGAAAAGATTCACTGAAGGGAGTTACAGAAAGGAATCCAGGCAGATACCCTTTCTCATGATCTCAGTCCTGAGTGCAGCTCTACTCGTTCCTGGAATAGGAACTGATAAGGAACAGAGAATCCTTGAGAAACAGCTTGTAGGAATCCTCCTGTTAAACATTCCCTGACACCAGAGCAGTGTCCAGAAATCTTGCACTCAGCCTAAAGTTGCCATCCTCCACATGGGTGTGGGGGTCCTTGGTTCCTACAAAAGAACTAAAAAATACTCAAAAATATTGTTCTATGTATTCCTTGAGGTGGAATCTGGATCCAAGGTTGCACTGTTGTTTCTTGACTGCACCTCTTCTGATTCTGCATTTCCTCCCTCCCTGATTAGCTACTATGTGGATGTGTCCTTTAGGATTCAGGGAACCTCAGGGAAACTGAGCCATGCTTGGTTTCAGTAGATGGAAGTTGATGGGAATAGATTGCCATAGTGAATTTATGAATTACTGAGACTGGGCATAGTTACCCAATTTGGATTAATACTTAGACTAACCAGTGATCCAGAAGCGCTGAATTTGTTGTCAGGATTAAGGAAAACTGATTTGGCCCCCCATTTATAAACTTGAACATTTTGAGGGGAAGGGATATGTAATGTATATAGTTCAGAAATAAAAATGTGGGATAAATAATAAAATGTTCCTCTCCTATACAGTTCCCAGCTCATTAATATTCCTAGAATCTTATGTTTATTTCTAGAAACAATGTGTATAGAAGCAATGAGGTGTGTGTGTTAGTGTCTGTACATAAATGGTGAAATAAATTATGACGTTGTTATGTTGTGCTTGTCAAGTCATAAATATGTCTCATTCAGTCCAATGGCCATTTTACATTTCTAATTCATTCTTGTTGTTCAGTTGCTCAGTTGTGTCCAACTCTTTGCAACGCTGTGGGCTGCAGCATGCCAGTCTTCCCTGTCCTTCACCATCTCTGGAAGCTTGCTCAAATTCATGTTCATTGAGTTGGCCATCCAACCGTCTTGTCTTCTGTCGTCCCCTTCTCCTCCGGCCTTCAGTCTTTCTAAGCATCGGGGTTTTTTCTAATGAGTCAACTCTTCACATCAGGTGGCCAAAGTACTAGAGCTTCAGCATCAGTCCTTCTAATGAATATTCAGTATTGATTTCCTTTAGGATTGACTGGTTTGATCTCCTTGCAGTCCAAGGGCCTCTCAAGAGTCTTCTCCAACACCACATTTCAAAGGCATCAATTTTTTGGTGCTCACCTTTCTTTATGGTCCAAATCTTACGTCCATACACAACTACTGGAAAAACCATAGCTTTGACTAGACGGACCTTTGTTGGCAAAGTAATGTCTCTGCTTTTTAATATGCCGTCTAGGTTGGTTGTAGCTTTTCTTCTAGGGAGCAAGTGTCTTTAAATAACATTGCTGCAGTCACCATCTGCAGTGATTTTGGAACCCAAGAAAATAAAGTCTGTCACTGTTTCCATTGTTTTGCCATCTGTTTGCTATGAAGTGATGGGACTGGATGCCATGGTCATAGTTTTTTGAATGTTGAGTTTTAAGCCAGCTTTTGCACTCTCATCTTTCACTTTCTTCAAGCTTCACTTTCTCTTTAGCTTCTTCGCTTTCTCATAAGGGTTGGTGTCATCTGCATATCTACAGTTACTAATATTTCTCCCGGCAATCTTGATTCCTGCTTGTGCTTCATTTTAGTTCACTTTAGTCACTCAGTCGTGTCCGACTCTTTGTGACCCCATGGACTGCAGCATGCCAGGTTTCCGTGTCCATCACCAACTCCTGGAGCTTACTCAAACTCATTTCCATCGAGTCAGTGATGCTGTCCAACCATCTCATCCTCTTCGTCCCCTTCTCCTCCCACCTTCAGACTTTCCCAGTATCTGGGTCTTTTCTAGTGAGTCAATTCTTTCATCAGGTGGCCAGAGTTTTGGAGCTTCAGCTTCAGCATCAGACCTTCCAGTGTATACTCAGGACTGATTTCCTTTAGGATTGACTGGTGGAATCTCCATCTAGCCTGGTATTTTGCATGATGTACTCTGCATATAAGTTAAATAAGTAGGGTGACGTAAAGAATAAGCAGGGTGATAAAGCTGACCGCTGAAGAATGGATGCTTTTGAATTGTGATGTTGGAGAAGACTCTTGAGAGTCCTTTGGTCTGCAAGGAGATCCAGTCAGTCCTAAAAGAAGTTGGTGATAGACAGGGAAGCTTGTGCAGTCCATGGGGTTGCAAAGAGTCAGACAGTACTGAGTGACTGAACTGAAGCAGGATAGCAATATATAGCCTTGACGTACTCCTTTCCCGATTTGGAGCCAGTCTGTTGTTCCATGTCCAGTTCTAACTGTTGCTTCTTGACCTGCATATAGGTTTCTAAGGAGACAGGTAAGGTGATCTGGTATTCCCATCTCTTTTAAGAATTTTCCACAATTTGTTGTGATCCACACAGTCAAAGGCTTTGGCGTAGTCAATAAAGCAGAAGTAGATACTTCTCTGGAACTCTGTTCCTTCTCCTGTGATCCACTGGATTTTGGCAATTTGATCTCTGGTTCCTCTGCCTTTTCTAAATCCATCTTGGACATCTGGACATTCTCAGTTCACATACTGTGGAAGCCTGACTTGGAGAATTTTGAGTGTTACTTTGCTAGCGTGTGAGATGAGTGCAGTTGTGTGGTAGTTTGAACATTCTTTGGCATTTCCTTTCTTTGCGATTGGAATGAAAGCCGAACCTTTCCAGTCCTGTGGCCCCTGCTGAATTTTCCAAATTTGCTGGCATGTTGAGTGCAACACTTTAACAGCATCATTTTTAGAACCTGAAATAGCTCAGCTGGAATTCCATCACCTCCTCTAACTTTGTTCGTAGTGGTGCTTCCTAAGGCCCCCCTGACTTCGAACACCCGAATGTCTGGCTCTAGTCTAGTGATCACACCATTGTGGTTATTGGGGTCATGAAGATCTTTTTTGTATAGTTATTTTGTGTATTCTTGCCACCTTTTTTAAACATCTTTTTTGTTAGTTCCATACTGTTTCTGTCCTTTACTGTGCCCATTTGCTGAGTTTTCCATATTTGTTGGCATATTGAATGTGTAGCACTTTCACAGCATCATCTTTTAGAACTTTAAATAGCTCGGCTGGAATTCCATTACCTTCACTCACTTTGTTCGTAATCCAATAATTGATGGATATTTGCTTCATTTTAGTCTTTTACTGTTACAAATAATACTTCAGAGAGCAAATTTGTGGGTAGGTCATTTCACATGTTGAATTAGGTTGTGTACAAATTAAATTACAAAGTAAAACAGTAGAAAGTGTCTTGATTGTGCTTTTTGTATTTGTTTTTCTTTCTTCCTGTTTCTATATTGGTCAGAGCAGGGGAAATGAATTGAAAGGATTTGTAATTTGTGAATTTATGGTGTCTCTGTTGAGACCTTTGTAAAATCTTCAGAGAAAAATTTTTACAGACTTGTGTTTATTGATAAATAAGTAGTAATGAAACTGTAACTCTGATTGGGATTTGAATTTACCGTCTTTTAACTGAGATCACGCACCTTGTATCAGACTTAATGAAGCTGAAGTTCTTGATGTAGCAGAAAGAATTCAGTGAGAGACAAAGTAATAGATAAGAAGTGGATTTATTTAGAAAGAAACATACTCTATCTCGAAGGCGAGAGGGCCACAGAGTATTGGTTGGTGAGTTTTTGTGAGCGGGGTGCGGGGGCAATATTTCATAGGCTAATGAGTGAGAGGAGTATTCCAGCCATTTTGGCAAGGGGTAGGGATTTCCAGAAGTTGGACCACCATGCACTTTTTGACCTTCATGGCCGACTTTGGAAATGTCATGGTGCCTGTGGGTATGCCATTCAGTTCGCTGATGTGTTACAGTGGGCGTCCCTGGTGGCTCAGTTGGTAAAGAATTGGCCTGCAGTGTGGGAGACCTGGATTCAATCCCTGGGTTGGGAAGATCCCGTAGAGGAGGGCATGGCAACTCCCTCCAGTTTTCTTCCCCGGAGAATCCCATGGACCAAGGAGCCTGGCGGCTACTGTCCATGGGGTCACAAAAAGCTGAACGCAGCTGAGTGACTAAGCATACATGTATTACAGTTGGAGTGTGTGAGGCTCCAAGTCTAGCAGACTTCGACCCTCTGCAGTCTTGGACTTGCTTGGTTCTAATGGGTTCGTGTTGTGTCCTCGGGCTGTGTCATTCTTTTAAAGGTTGTGCCCTGCCCCCTTCCCTCCTGTTTTAGTAATGTTAAGTTTAAAGTGTATAAATAATAAAATAGAACTCCACTGTGAGTTAGCAGTCTCTCTAGAGTTGACTATTAATGTTAAAGAAACTAATAAAAGCAATTTTCTTTCTGTACATTTCATTGTTCCTGTATTTTTAAGATGTTAGATTTTTGTGGCTTTCTTGGTATCTGTAAACAAAATTTGAATTAGCCAAAAGAATGCTATTGAGATCATAAGTAGTGCTACTTAAGAGATGAATGTAGCATAAAGAAGTTACTTAGCGTGCTTAGGTTTTTAGGAGAAGCAGGACTAGAGGAAAAACAGAAACGAGAAACGTCATGCCACAATTTAACAATTTTTAAGTCTACATGTTTAGCACATTTTTTCTCAACTGTTGTGTTTGTGCTATGTAATCTTTTCTTTGGTGGTTGAAGTGTTTTCTTTTGCAACTAAAAGATAATGAAGAAAAGCACTGGATATGATATATACCACAGTATTACCTATGTTTTGTACTGGTGTTCCACACGGTTGTGCAAACAAACGCTTATGAGATTTTCTTAGTATCAAAACAATTTATTGGTCATCTTGTCTTGGAGAAGAGGAACTTCTTAGTGCCTTTTGAACATTTCACTTTCTCCTAGTTATAAAAGGGAAAGTGCCGCCAAGAGAGGATTCTTTTCCCTTGAATTTCTCTTTGAAAGTTTCTTTCTTGTTTGTTATCATATCTCCAGGATCAGGGATTCATATCTTGTTACTTTGGTTCTCTCCATATGCCATAAACACAAGCGGGCTCTCTAAAACACTGCTTGTCATGTCTCTTCACAGAGTCCACTGAGCTGTTACATTAAGCTCAACCTTCGCTTCTTGGTCTTTCATTCCTTCCGCTCACCTACTCACAGAGGTGTTTCAGCTTTTCTGTTTTGTTTCTTGGGGGCCTCCTTTAACCTTTATTTGTTAGCATCTGTTAAAGTAGTATTAACAACAGAAAATATATATTTAAATAGAAATACTTGAAAGTGTCCAGATTTCTTTCTCCTTTATTCTCCTCATTTTAATAATCCAAAATCGTATAAAATTCTATTTTTTTGCATATATAGGCAGTCCTTAAATATTTGTTAGTAAGATACAGTTAAGAAAACCATGGTTAGGCAATATCGTGTTCTCATCCAGGAGCACTCCTGTCTCCCAAGGAACATTTGACAAAGTCTGGACAGTTTTGGTTTTCGTATCTGGTTTAGGACTCCTGTCATCTACTGGCTCAGCCAGCGGTGCTGCCAGGGTTGAGAAAACCTGATTTAATGGCGTCGTAGCTCTTGCTCCCTTGGTGTATGTACGTGTGTGTGTGTGTATGTGTGTGTGTGTATCCACATAAATTTATATACTTGATCTAATTAGGACCCTCTCCCTTCACTTTAAATATATGAATATAGCTGTCTAATATTATCTCAGGCAGTGTGTGCCTGGTTCCCATTTTGCATTATTTTCAACTTCTCTAACACTGACTTTGGCGTTTATACTACTCTTAACACGGCTGCTATTCATTTTCAATTTTGAAAATGTCTCTTTGCTTCCTCTTTCTCCATTCCCTTTTGTGTTTCCATCACATCACAGTTGTATTTAACTTAATAATCATCTCTGTATTTTATGAGCACATAAATATTCCTCACGTAATTGTCTCTTGTACAACTTTTTGTTTTCCTTGGAATTAATAATTGTTTTGCCTTTTCTTTTTGCTTAATCTTCTAAAATGTAAAACATTTTAGTCCTTGCTTATCTGAAAATGTTTTTCACACTTGACTGATGATTTGTTTAGGGATATAATTCTGGTTTGGAAATAATTTCCCTCAGAATTTTGAATCTTTTCTTTTGTCCTCTCTTACATTGCTGCTGTTGAAAAACATAATCTTCTGAAAGCATTTTGCATTTTTGAATTTCATTAAAAAATTTTTTTTCATTGTGTCTAGTGGATTAAATGGTGTATAAAGCTATCTGCTGAATTTCCAATCACAGAACCAGGCGTGATTCTTTATGTGAAAAAAATGTTCAGAATTCAGTTTGTGGCTAATAGCAGACTCATAAGATCAGTGACACACATGCCACTTTTTTGAAAGGAGGGAGTCTTGAAAAGTAAGCCTTTTGATTTGGTGGCTCAGACGGTAAAAGCGTCTGCCTGCAATGTGGGAGACCCGGGTTCGAATCCTGGGTCGGGAAGATCTCCAAGAAGGAAGATTCCTTCCTGGAGAAGGAAATGGCAGCCCACTCCAGCACTCTTGCCTGGAAAATCCCATGGACGGAGGAGCCTGATAGGCTACAGTCCATGGGGTCACAAAGAGTCGGACACGACTGAGCGACTTCACTGTTTCACTTTCCGGTTTGCAGACAAAGCTTCCAGGATGGCACAGAGAGCGTCCATGTGCTCTCCACTCAGTTTCTGCTTAATGTTTACAGTTCATTTAATCATGTCATCTTCATCAAAACTAAGAAATTTACATAGATATGTTACTGTGAACTACACTCCAGACTGTATCCAGACCTTAACCATTCTTTCTCTGACGTCCTTTTGCTGTTCCTGGATTTACCCTGACATTGCATTTAGGCATCATGTCTTCATCATCTCTAGTCTGTAAGAGTTTCCCAGTCTTTCCTTGTTTTTCATGACCTTGATAGTTACGAAGAAGAATATATATATTTTTAATAATGACTTTATTGAGATATTGTGGTGGTTAAATTAGTGGTCAACTTGACTGGGCCCCTGACATACTCAGATGTCTGGTTAAAAAACCCTGTGTGTCCATGAGGGTGTTTCCAGAAGAGATTGTTTGAATCAGTAGACTGAATAAAGCAGATTGTCTTTCCCAGTGTGAGGGAAACCTCTTCCATTCAGTTGAGGACCTGAAAAGAGCAAAAAGGTAGAAGAGTCAGTCCCTCTCTGTGACTGACTAAGCTGGGACCTTGGTTTCTTCCTGTCTGGTGTTTATAGCAGCAGCACCCTTGATTCTCAGGTCTTTGGACTTGGACTAGAAGTGCATGTTTTGTTTGCTCATTCATCAGTTGATGGAAATTTGGATTGTTCTGCTTTTTGCCTATTGTAAATAATGCCGCTGTGAATATCTGTGCACAAGATTTTGTGTGGATGTGTGTTTTCTTTTCTCCATACTCACGTGTGGAATTGCTGGGTCAGATGGCAGCTGTGTGTTTAACATTTGGAGGAACTGCCAGACTGTTTTCTCAAGTGACTACACAGTTTTGTATCCTCACCAGGAAAATGTTAGTGTTCCAGTTTTGCCACATCCATGTCAACACTTGTTGTCTGTGTTTTTCTTTTAGCCCATCTTTGTGGTTTTCTGTGAACTGTATCTCACTGTGGTTTTGATTTTGCATTTTCCTAATGGCTAAGAATGTTGAGAGTTGCACTGCCGCCCACCCCTGCCCCTCTGGCAGCCACATGTTTGTTCTCTGTGAGTCTGTTTTCCTTTTATTTTTTTTGTTTTTTAAATTCCACATGTAAGTGAGAGATCACATGGTTATTTGTCTTTCTTTGTCTGATTTATTTCATACCCTCTAAATCTATCTATGTTTTTGCAAATGGCAAGATTTCCTTTTTTTAAGTGGAAAAATACCTTTCTTTAATGAAGAAATAATGGCTTTCAGTGATCAAGGCAGGTTTAAAATTCATGTTCATTGTGCCTAAGGATCACCTGGTCATGCTTGTTAACCACATAGATTCTTGGATCCCTTCCAAGATATTTGGATTCAATTATTATCTTTGTACAACACTAAGAATTTACATTTTTTCCAGGTCCTGGATCATTGTACTTCGGTGTGGTAGTGAAGGAAAGCCTACAGATAGTGGGAGAAATGGATGCTAATTTAAACTTCCCACTTGTACAAATGGGTAGTAACATCTTTTGATAAGAGGAAAAATAACCTGGGTGCACATTTTACATAAGATTTTTGAGTCCTGTGGGATGGTGCTAATATCTTGTTAAGGAAACAGCAGATTTCAAGCTGATCAGTACCTGCCATTAAACATGGGACTGTATTGTGTTGTAATAATCACATTTTTCTCTGTCCCTGTACTCTGCAGTTTCTGAAATAGAATATTTATATGTATTTTTGAAATTAAATATATTTTTTAAAATGTTTTGAATGATATATGGGAAAATATGTTATCTCTAGAAATTCTGTACTCCTGTGTAGTTTCCTGTCGAAAAGCAGTATGAATGATTATATGGGCCTTTCTCAATGTTACAGTCTTTCCTATGTTTTATATTGTTAATATTTTGGTATCTTTATTCCTGTGGTCTAAAGTGCTGTGGAAGAGACACAGGTTCATTGCTTGAGATTCAGGGTAAAACAATTGCATTATCTATATTCAGAATTTGTTAATATAGTTCCTTTAGTTTGCAGTTAGCTTAAAATTTATCATGTTTTTTCCTGTGAGCCAAGATTTGTTCAGCATAACGGAAGCCAACACTTTAAATCTCTTTTTAAACTACTTTATCAACACCTCTTGGCGTGATGGTACATGTGTTAATTACATATTCATGTTTACTTCATAAAATAATTCTGACTCAGCCTCTTTGTTAGCTGTTAATATATGTACATGAAAATTTAAGTGTCACATTTTTGTTTTTAATGGGGGGAAAGGTACAGTATAGATACATTAAAGAAAAATTATAAGTGAAAATTGTCTATTACCCTTTCCTTTTTGCATAAAATCTATATTTCCAAAGATATTTTACATTTTAGATTGATTGGGATGGCTGTCCTTTTATTGGTTTTGTAATCATCTTGGGCCTCTAAAACCTGTATAACCAATGTTTCCTTACCTCCTGATGTAAATATGAAAATAATGGTTTACTGTTTCAGTTTAACATCTTTTTTCATGAACTTCCCTGGAGGTCCAGTGGTTAAGAGTCTGCCTCCCAGTGCAGGCAGGGGACATGGGGTTTGATCCCTGGTCCAGGAAGAGTCTACATGCTGCGGGGCAGCTAAGCCTGTGTACCTGTGCTCTAGAGCCCGTGCGCCGCAGCAAGAGAAGCCAGCACACTGCAGCCAGGGAGTAGCCCCTGCTCACGGCAGCCAGGGAGTAGCCCCTGCTCACGGCAGCTAGAGAAAGCCTGCATGCATCAGTGAAGACCCAGCATAGCCATAAATAAATAAGTCTGTAAAAAAGATCTGTTACCATTTCAGGCAGTACAGAGGCACCTTTATGCTGCATTCTTTTTATGAATTTTCAGTGTCTGTTATCTTAAAGTGATATCTATTAAAATAACATTTATAACATCTGTTCCTCCCCATTTTTTCCCTTAAACCTGACTAGAGAACTTAAAAAAACGAAGATTTTATGATTTCTAGGTGGAATCAACATTAAATATTAGAAATACTGCTTTGTCAGCTGTTACTGAGGCAAGAGAAGTAAATGAAACTATTTTTGGAAATCCCGTTTGTTCCTTAAGCACTCTTGCATGCATGAGCGCATATTCATGGGTCATAGAAGTTCTTCTGTGGCAGTCGTAGATGTGCTAACAGCCGCAGAGCAGTGCCCCTTCTTGTAATGCTGTCCTTTGCATGAGCATATCGGGTAATTATTGATTCTGAGTGTTACATGCACTGAAATAATGATATTATTTTTTCTACTTCAGTACTATGCACGAATAAAATATATTGGAAAAACAGAAAACCTTCATAACTCCCAGTAACCGAATTATGGATTTGACAGGATAGTATAGAAGTACCACATGCTCTCAGAGAAACCTTTTGACGTGATATCAACCTACGGTGATTAACAGAGAAAGATATTTTGATGAGAGGAAAACTTTTTTTAATTTAATGTAAGTTTAAGGAACATACAGTTGCAAAATGCTTAGTGTAGTTTTTGACTTGTGCATTCATGTTTTATTTTTGTTTTTGGTAATTTTTTCCTTTGAACTGTATTTCACTCTGATAATCCAACAACAAACTTCCTATGTAATGTGTATTTGATGCATTTGTTTTTACATGCTAATTCATGGGGAGCAAGTTGTGATTTTTATTTAGAAAACCAAGTGATATTATGGCATTTTAAAAGTATTTTGTAAGCCCTGACCAATATCTGTAACTTGAATAGTCTCAGAATTCTGTCAAATTTGTAGCTATCATGAATTTTTCAAACTGGGAAGATAATTTTAAAAGTGGTATTAAATACCACTACATGAATAACCATAATTTTTCTCAGGTCTAGACAGGCCTTTTTAAAACAGCATTTCATTTTCAACTACACACTCAGCTATAATCAAAGGTAAATGCCATGAGACTTCAAGATCCATGAATCTGTTGATCTTTATTTGCCCCTTGCTCTATAGGAGTTTTTGTGTTTAAATTTTAACTAGTCTTTAGAACAGATTCAATAAAGCTAAGTTAGCAATAAAGGTATAGTTACATCAGGTAATCCTGATGTAAATGTGTATTATTTTTATGTTCTTGTATACAATGGCTGCTACAAAAATTTGAAGGTTATTTTAGGCACTGGTTTACATGGTGATTTCTTTAAAAATCCTTTGTATAAAATTACCTCATATTAACTCTTTACAGATTCAGAAGCTAACTTTGTCTGAAGATTACATTGTATTCTTCTTTCTTTTCTTCTTAAAGAGTTAGGAAATACCTATAAAATGTTTTATTTTATAAGGATTTACTACCTAACACTGTTTCTTCCCCAGGTTAGCCTCAACAAATGTCTACAGCCTTATTTTTAGGTTCCATAACACCAAGATGTAGAATAAGTCAAAGTATAAACGTGTCTAGATGTTCCCAACTGCCATCTGGTTTCTTAATACTACCTTTACATTTTGAATATTCCTAACTTTGTGTATATCATCTCTGTGAAGGCAAAGTGGCTTTTCTTTCATTTATTCACTTTTTTTCTCTTTCAACAGAGGGAAATGCAGTGTTGCCCTTCTGAATGAGACAGAGTCAGTATTGTCATATCTTGATAAAGAGGTAATTCACAATTATACTTGTGTACGTTTTTCCCTCTCTATTTCATACAAAGCCTATACTTCTGTATTATTTCTTCTTCTAACAAATTATTGCAAAATGATAGCAATATTATGATAAAAGTATAATGATTAGAATGTATTCAGGTAATTTCATTTTTCTGGTTAACTGAGATAAAAGTTGGAAAAAACTCCTATGTCTGTGTGTCTGTCTTTCCTTCGTAATGAAAAGTTGGTAAAGTATAGCACATGATTGAAATTGGTAGTGAAATAACTTTTTTGGTAGGGAGAAACTAATCTGGGCTTTATGAAATAAATAAAAATACTTGGTCCTCTTTTTTGGGGGAAGTAAATAGCTTTTCTTTTAGGCTCTTTGCAGATAAAATTTTACCATTGGTGGTCTGCTTTCTATACTAGAATCCTAATAAACTTTGTCACCTAAGAATAATTTTTTCTGTAACCTTCAAGAGACATCATAAATATTTTTATGAAATTGAATTAGAGCATGGACGCCATTGAAGGGAGGAAATTCTCATAAGCAGACTATTTTACATTTTGCAGTTTTATGTGACTTTTATCAGTTTTACTGTGGGGAAAATACTTTACTATTGATGGTTCAGTATTTAACCTTTATAATTTCATAGTGTTTGTTTTCCCAGAATCTTTATTACATATATATTTTAAAAAGCAAAATTAAAGGGACATATTTTCTTTAAAGAAAATTGTTTTCTATGTTCGAAAGTGTTGCTCCCTTACCTCAAATGAAGTAAAATTACAGAAAAAGACTGATGCAAACATGTAGAACTACTGTGCACCAGAAGCCTAATAAAATTAGACGGAAAGTAAGTATTTAAGGCAGAAAAAAAGGCTAATAGTCTTGTGAAATTTGGAAAAGAAGTGTTTATTGTCAGTCTCTCGAACAGAATGATAGATAATATGGATTGATGATGCTCGGAAATTATCTTCCATTCACAGAAGCAGAAATAAAAAGAAGAAATAGTCAATATATTTTTGTCTATTATGTTGTATTTGGCTGTTCGGAGAGTGGATTTTTTTTGCTGCACTGTGTTTATGTGGCTTGCGGAATCTTAGTTACCGTCCAGGGATTGAGCCCAGGCCACTGAGTCAAAGTGCAGAGACTTTACCACTGGGCCACTTGGAAATTCTCTGATTTTTTTTTTTTTTTAAGATGATATTTGTTACCTTCTAATTTGTTAAAAATTTGTATTTGCTAAGGATTGTAGTAGATGAAAATTTGCCAAGTCTTGAGGGTTTTTTTCCCTGTCCTCTTGCTTTTTAACCTCAGTCCTTTATCAATCTACCATTCTTTAGTAGGCCCTTTCAGGGTTTAATATGGAGAGTCATGCAGTAGATGACCCTCACACCCATGGGACGGGGAGATGAGGGGACAAAAGGCAAGACTTTGCTGGTTCAGATGATTTCTAGTGGTTATGCAGAATTCAGCTGAAGACTGGTGGCTATAGGTCATTTTATTCTTTAGGTCCAGTAAGTAGGGTGTTTGCTCTTTTAAGTGACCATGGAAAGTTAGGTAGGTATGCTGGTGATGATAGAATGTATAGTTATGTTTATATGCTTACCCATATAGACCTTTGTTTTAGAATTTAAAGGACAACTGCAGAATTATAATTAATGGGTAATTGTAATTAAATAGATAATTGTCATTAAGTGTATACAGTGTGACATATTAGTAAATTGCATATAAACTAAGTTCTATAGTTTTAATGTGAAATGTGTCTGCATTTTAATATTTTTGATAAAACGTGGGATGGGCACTCTCAAAATAAGAGTGTCACACGTCTCTGAAGGCACCCTTACTGTTTGGTGTGTGCTTTACAGCTTTAAAATGATTTCTGGATTTCAGTGGTCTTTATTTGACTTTAGCTTCACTGTTAGAGCAATTAATGGTTTTCTGTTAGACTAACTAAACAAATAATAGTAGCACTTTATTATCCACCTTGATTATAAGTTATTTGTTTTCATTTAATTTTATACTGTTTACCTGATGATAGTAACACTATGCTCTCCTTAAAGATTTAGAATTTATTCACCAAAATGAAATTTTATGCTCTGAAATTTTATGGTTTCATTATTATGACACTGGATTTATTGCTTTATAAAAGGTAGAAGGAATTTAGGTTTATGTCAATATTTCTGTCTTCTGTCATCTTTTTTTCCCAGGATACCTTTTTCTATTCATTGGTCTATGATCCCTCAGTGAAAACACTATTAGCTGACAAAGGTGAAATCAGAGTGGGACCTAGATATCAAGCAGACATTCCAGAAATGCTCTTGGAAGGTATGTTTTTCTTTGAGTTTCAAATTCTGTGAAAACAAATTTCCTTGAAACTTGAGTATTGTCATCAGATGGAAAAAACAACTTTCAGGCCAAAGTTTAAAAGTAATGATGACCTCTTCCAATTTTAGAAATACAACAAACAGCAATGAAAAATAATGTTTGATCAATTATTCATTTTTTATTTCACATTTTCCTGAGTTTTCTACCTGTGTTTTTCTTTTAAATACAACTTTAAGAGCATTAATGTTGTTGAACTTGTATTTTAATGTGACAGACTCATGCTTTGAGATTTTGTGTGCCTTCACATCATCTATCTGAGGTAGCCATGGAATCTAGTGAACACTTATATTATGGTGGGGATTTTGGCTTAACTGGGAAGTTTGTATACCAGAGAGATTCAAAAATTTACATTTTAAAAGCATATCTTCCTAGCAAGACTTAATTTTTCTTTTTTCTGTCATAATCGTATACTTAAAACCTTTATTTTCTGATTTGAAAAGTAAAACATTCTTAAAATTTTAAAAATGAGACACAAAATAAAGTATAATATAGAAAATGAACACCACACCCTTTTCTTTCTTCCAAGCCCGTATTTCAGTTCAGTTTAGTCACTCAGTTGTGTCTGACTCTTTGGCCTCATGGACTGCATGGGCTTCCCTGTCCATCAACACCTCTTGGAGCTTGCTCAGACTCGTGTCCACTGAGTTGGTGATGCCATCGAACCATCTCATCCTCTGTCATCCCCTTCTCCTCCTGCCTTCAGTCTTTCCCAGCATCAGTCTTTTCTAAGGAGTCAGTTCTTTGCATCGGTGGCCAAAATATTAGAGCTTCAGCTTTAGCATCAGTCCTTCCAATGAATATTCAGGACTGATTTCCTTTAGGATTGACTGGTTTGATCTCCTTGCTGTTGAAGAGATTCTCAAGAGTCTTCTCTAACACCACAGTTCAAAAGTGCTCAGCTTTCTTTAAGGTCCAACTCTTACATCCATGCATGACTACTGGAAAAACCATAGCTTTGACTAGATGGACCTTTGCTGGCAAAGTAATGTCTCTCCTTTTTAATATGCTGTCTAGGTTGGTCATAACTTTTCCTCCAAGGAGCAAGTGTCTTTTAATTTCATGTCTGCAGGCTGACAAAACATGGTTCCCTGGAGAAGGGAATGGCAGTATTCTTGCCTTGAGAACCCCATGAACAGTATGAAAAGCCAAAACCCATATTTTATTTTGGTAATGGCTGTGGCTCATAATCCATTCAGGAATGGTCTTGGTGCAGTGGCAAGTTGCAGGTTATTCTGCAACTGTTCCTTTCAGTTAATGGTGCATCTTTTGAGTCTTCCTGAATGAGAAGAGTGACTTCATTCTTTTTGTGACTGTAGAGTTGTTAATTCTGCATGGATGTGCCGTAATTTATTTCCTTTACCAGTACCCCTGTTGATAGACATCTAGGTGTTTGCATTTTAAAAAATTTATTTTGGCTGCACTGGGTCTTCATTTCAGTGTGCAGGCTCTTCATTGTGATATTCAGGCTTTCCTAGTTGGGGAGCATGGGCTCTCAAGTGCAAGGGCTTAGTTGTAGTATGTGGGATCTTAGTTCCTTGACTAGGGATTGAACTCTGGGCCCCCTGCATTGGGAATGCACAGTCTTATCCGCTGGAGCACCAGGGAAGTTCCTACATATTTTGAGCAAATGATACTGCTAGAAAATTTTTCCACATACTTACGCTGCATAAACATTTTTCAAGCGTAGCTTCTTGGAAGTATTGAAAATGCCACTTTGCCCTTCAAAAATTTTTGAAATTTTTGTATGAGCAAATCAGATGCATTCACTGATAGATTATTAGCGCCCCCATTTTGTTACATTTTTGTATTAGCTTTTCATTTTTTGTTGCTTTTATTATTTTTATTTGTAAAAGTTGAAATTATGCTTCCCATAGTTATTTTTAGCTATTCTGTAAATTTCTTGTGTATTTTCTATTTAGTTATTTATGTATTGGCAAGAGTATTTTGCATATTAAAGGTAAACAAATGTAGAAGTATTTGTCTGTGAGTGTTGCACCTGTTGCCTCCTCACTTAAAAAATGTTAATGTTTTATTTATTTTTGTTTTACAGAAATTTAGAATTTTTGTCATAGAGAGGTTTAGAAATTATTCCTAAGGTTTTTATAATTTGCACTCTTTACCATGCTTTCCTATAGGAAGTATATGCAGAAAAGTTAAATCAACTCAAGGTAGAGTTTGTGAATCATAGTACCCACTGTGGTTGGTGGGTTATCATTGTCAGAGGTGGGCAGATGGGTGGCAGTGGATAACACTAGGTTGCAGGCTTCTGCATTTTTATGAACTAAGTACCAGGCAAGAAAGGTCAGTTAGTAATGACTAAGCTTTGAGAACAGATTGCCATGTCTGCACTCAACTGTGTTTAGAAGTTTTGTTTTGTTGTGTGTGTGTGTGTGTGTGTGTGTGTGTGTGTGTGTGTGTGTGTGTTTAGAGGTTATAAGTAGTGAACTGGTTTATTATAGGCTGCTGATGTTTGGATCCTCTGTCCATGGGATTTCCCAGGCAAGATTACTGGAGTGGAATGCCATTTCCTTCTCCATTATAGGCTGAGAGATTGCATTTATTGGCATTCTGATCTGTACAAATCAATTTGTGTTCCCAAAATAATTTCGGATATTTATATATTCCTTAATGTGTGATCTTAGACTTTATTGTTTTATTTTTGAAAGCATTTGGTTTTTAAATTTTACAAAAGTGCACTGAGTATCCTTTACATAATGGATAATTTTGTACTCTGGATATAACTGGAAAACATGTTCCCAAAAATGAAATTGCTAAGCTGTAAGGTGGTGTGTCTGAAATTTTATACAAAATGACTGTTGGCTCCCAAGTAATCATTAACAGATATTTTTTCCTTGTTTCAGTTAAGATATACCTTATATGTAATGCATCTCACCCTGTTTTGTGTGCAGTTCTTTGAGTTTGGGACAAATGTCTAGCTTTTTGTGAGATATTCAGCAAGTCTATCTCTGCATAGACCAAGAGCCAGGACACTCCTGCACTGTGTCAGCAGCACCTGGCCCACATCCTCCACCCTCTCAGCACCTCCCTGAACTCTGATCTCTCCCCTTTTCAAAACTATGTAGACTGTGTTGTTCATGTAATCTTTTGTAGTGTTATTATTATTTGACTTTTCTTTTTTTATTTATTTTAATTGGAGGCTAATTACTTTACAATATTGTGATGGTTTTTGCCATACTTTCACATGAATCAGCCATGGGTGTACATGTGTTCCCTAACCTGAACCCCCGCTCCCACCTCCCTCACCATCCCATCCTTCAGGGTCATCCCAGTGCACCAGCCCTGAGCACCCTGTCTCTTATTTGACTTTTTAAAATGTAGGACTGTCTGAGCTACTGATTGTGTGGCTATTTTTCTCTCTTTCTTTATAGAAAAAATTTGAATATATTTTATGAAGTATAGTTTATTTACAATGTTGTATTTTTAATTTCATCTTAAATTTTGTATATATATATTTATTGACATATTTTAATTTTTAACTTTAATCAGTTAATTAAAAAAAATTTTGGCCACACTTTGGCTTGTGCCATCTGAGTTTCCTGACCATGGACCGAACCTGGGCTATGACAGTGAAAGCTCAGAATCCTAATCATCTGGGAATGCTCTAATTTCTTTCTATCTTTTTTTTTTTTTTTAAGTATGTGATTCTCTCTTGGGCACTGAGCATAACCCTAAGTATATAGAAAGCCTAGAAAATTTTGTGTATTGCTCATGTAAAGATAAATGCTGAAGCAAGTAATAAAGTTGGGATATATCAGGTTATAGTGGGCAGAAAAATCAGCTTATAAAATCTCATGAGTTCCCACTTACATGAAAAACTTTTAAATATGATATTGCCCCTGAGATGCATAAAGCTGGTTAGAGTTGTATAATTGGAAAGCATATCTACCTAGCTTAAAGTAAAAAAAAAAAAAAAAAATTAAGGAAGTAAAATCACATATAAAATGTAATAGTTTATTCTACAGTATATCGTAGTGAGGATTTGAAGTTCTGGAGGGTGAGAATCTTGAGGTTCTTGTTTCAGGTAAAAGGAGTGATTCTTAACAGCTTATGGCATTTGGAGAGTTACACCAGTTACCTGTCAAAGGCATTCTTTGTATTTAAAATGTGACTAAATGTTCATTAATATAATAAATCTTATAATTCATTAACAAATATAATTGTCTTTAATATTCTGTTTGTCTTGGTAGTGTTTGGGTGGTTGGTTTACAAACTTTATTTAGTTAATAGAGCCCTTTCTTACTATACAAGGTCACCTTCAATAAGAATACAGTATATCGTAGTGAGGATTTGAAGTTCTGGAGGGTGAGAATCTTGAGGTTCTTGTTTCAGGTAAAAGGAGTGATTCTTAACAGCTTATGGCATTTGGAGAGTTACACCAGTTACCTGTCAAAGGCATTCTTTGTATTTAAAATGTGACTAAATGTTCATTAATATAATAAATCTTATAATTCATTAACAAATATAATTGTCTTTAATATTCTGTTTGTCTTGGTAGTGTTTGGGTGGTTGGTTTACAAACTTTATTTAGTTAATAGAGCCCTTTCTTACTATACAAGGTCACCTTCAATAAGAAAGTCAGATTGTTGTGGGTGAGATGGAAGAGAAGGGCCCACTGAGTCAATTCGAAGGCCATATTCAGTACTTCACATCTCTTAGAACCCCATTTCTTTGCCTTGCATTCCTATACACTAATAATGAGAAAATAGAGAAATTAAGGAAACAATTCCATTCACCATTGCAACAAAAAGAATAAAATACTTAGGAATATA
>SJYC01008683.1:0-60325 GCA_006408675.1 Madoqua kirkii
GAATCTCATTTCTTCATGGCACAGTCAGAACCCCCACTCTTCACAGTTAGACATGCTTATCATGAAGTCTTTTAGAACATAGTATTGGAAGAACCTCCACTGTTTTCCCTTTTCTTCTCATTTTTTTAAGTCTTAAAATTTATTGCAAGCAGTATGAATTATGATAGAAAATGTAATTATACTGGGAACAAAAAGTAGTAGTCCCTTAGATCATCCCTTAGATCACCCCTTTTAACCCTCTAGTAACCAGTTACTAATTTAACATGATGAAATTAGGTTCTTTGCAGTATTCCATCATGTGATAGCGCCACATTTATCTATTCAGTGTATGTTTAAAGGTTGGGCAAATTTTCCCTCAGTTGTTGTTTAACATTTCTTGGTTGTGTGTGGGGGGTGTGGGCTCTCATGTCATAGTTTCTTTTCATACTATTGAAGTTTATCATCAGTTTGTCAATTTTGTCTTTTCCAGATTTCATTTGGATTCTATTTGAAATTGTATTAATATTAACATTACTTTGGGAGGTGATTGATTATTTTATAATATTTTGCACTATATGGTTCTACTTCTGAGTGTTCTGTTACTCTGATCTGTTTATGCTCTGATAACTCACTGTTTTAGTTATAGAAGCTTTGTAGTATGTGTTAATATCTGGTGAGACTAATTCCCCTTCTTACTTTTCCAAGCTTGGAAAAAAAATCTTCCTTCCTAGTTCTATGTGAGTTGCAGTTAATTCTTAAGTTAATTTAAGGAAAACAGACATTTTAATGAATTTTAAAATGTCCTTCTCTGTTGAACACTACTTTTGGATTTGTGGAAGTCTTTTGTTTGGTTATAGATTTTATCTATTTCTTATTAAGTTTAATATTTTAAAGTTTGTAACTTATTAGCTTTATTTGTAGGTATTCATCTTTTTCATCATAAATAAAAATCACTTTGGACTCTTCTTTCAACTGTAAGCATTTAACATATCCAAAATGTTTTTTTCACTTGTCATCAGACAACCAACTTTGAGGATTTGAAGAACACACTGTTTAAAAATATCTCTTTTGGCTGTGTCGTTTCTTTTGGGGGCATGTGGGATCTTTTGTCATGGTATGCCACCTTCTTTCTGTTTGGGAAGCATGTGGCTTAAGGGCATGTGGGATGCCTCTGGGCATGTGGATCTTAGTTCCCTGACTAAGGATCAAACCTGCATTCCTTGCATTGGAAGACAGATTCCTGATCAGTGGACCACCAAGGAAGTCCTAAGAACCTCCTTTTTCTAATTAGTGTATTCTCTGAGGAGGAGGAGTTAGGGTGGCAGATAGATACACTGTTAGTTATAACACATTTGAAAAACACAGACATTGCCATCATAGAAACTTTCATTCACAGCTAGTACCTATTTGCAGAGAAATCAGCTAGTAGAAAACATCATGTTTAAGAACAGATATTTAGGGCTTGATGCAGTCTGTGCTTACTAATAACCCCTTTGCTCCTCTTAAGTGGGTATGTTTAGACCAGTGGCCAGATTCCGGGATGCACTGGCATGGGATGTAGAACTTGAATTAATATCCTAAGTAGGTGGAAGCATCAGCCCCATGCCAGAATATTTTACAAGCTTGCTTTCTTTGTGAATGTGTCCTGGTGAATTTTAAGAAATTGTTGTGGCATTTGTCTTGATGGTGAATATTTCTTTTTTGTGGCTTCAGAATTTAAAAATTCATTTACGGCTACCCACTATCTAACAAACTCTGGAAACGAACACTGTCTAACAAGATCTGGAAAAATGAGTATGTAGCTTGCAAACGAAGGGGAAAGTTGCTTTTGAGATTTAAAATCTTTATTGAGTTTGAATAAACACCTAAAGAATTTTCCAAAGAAAAAGATGTCATATGTAGTAAGTTTTGAATTATTATTTAGTTGTAACTGGAATTTTAAGAAAAATTTAAAAGTATTATAACATTAAATTATTAAAGAAAAATGACTTTGGATTCACAATTTTGAGTGAAATCTGGCTGCACTATATTTTAGCTGAGTGACCTCTGGGAAAATTATTTAACCTCTCCAAGTTCCCATTCCTTTTTCTAAAACACATCAGAGTGCTGTGGTGATAAAATGAAGTAACTCTGGTAAAGCATTTAGCACAGTGCCCGCTGCTTATTGTTAGCTACTACAGTTGCTTCTGCTGGGCCACCACTGCTGCTGCTACTAAGTAAGTAGCTCTTGTCTGTATTTGGGAATTTAGGATGTGTCCTTATATGCTTTTCGAACTTGAATTAACCCATATACAATCAGTCAATGGAAAAATATCAGTATAGTGTGGATATTATGTCAGTTATCTGAGGCCTTGCCAAGCAGTTACTCTCACAGGTGAAGAGGGTTTAAGAAAAACAAAAGATAAAAATTCTCCTAAAGTACCATCCTCCAGTGCAAGTAGTAGCCTCAAAGACTGGGGTGCTTTCACTATGTTGAAAGTATGTGTGTCATCTTAGAGTTATAGATGGATGAAAAATATTTTCCCCAGTTTTTGTAAAAACCTTCACCCTAGATTTTATTTTCAATTTTGTTGAAACTGTACACAGTGACCTACATCTCAGTGGAGGAAGTAGAAGTCCAGAGTTTAAGGAGATAAGGACTGACTGACCTTTGTGCTTGGTACAAATGTCAGCAGAGATTTAACTGTGTTGGTATTTTTATTATATGATTGTTACTTTTATTTTTTAAGTGCTCTGGTTACCAAGTTCATAGGTCTTTAAAGTTTTGTCCTATCTTTTCATAAGCGCTATTATTTTTAAGTGTGTAATTTTGCAGAATGTATTTCCTGTAGTATGGTGGATGTTAATCAACTGAAAAACATCAGACCATACCAAGTAGTGCAGGTAGATAATTGGCTGCAACTGTATAATAGTACTAATTTGTAACCCAGGACAATTTTGTCTTCCATGGGACATGAGATGATGTCTATAGATGTTTTAGACATTTTTGGTTGTTACAGCTGGAGAGATGCTACTGGAATCTAGTGAGTAGAGATCAGGGGTGCTGTTGAATATCTTCTAATACACAGGATTACACCCACCCAACAGTTATTGTCCTCCCCCCGCAATTCGCTATTTACAGAGAAACCCTATTGTAAATGGTTATTGGGACGTAGTAAGCACAAAATTTTTGTCCTATCTTTTCATAAGCGCTATTATTTTTAAGTGTGTAATTTTGCAGAATGTATTTCCTGTAGTATGGTGGATGTTAATCAACTGAAAAACATCAGACCATACCAAGTAGTGCAGGTAGATAATTGGCTGCAACTGTATAATAGTACTAATTTGTAACCCAGGACAATTTTGTCTTCCATGGGACATGAGATGATGTCTATAGATGTTTTAGACATTTTTGGTTGTTACAGCTGGAGAGATGCTACTGGAATCTAGTGAGTAGAGATCAGGGGTGCTGTTGAATATCTTCTAATACACAGGATTACACCCACCCAACAGTTATTGTCCTCTCTCCGCAATTCGCTATTTACAGAGAAACCCTATTGTAAATGGTTATTGGGACGTAGTAAGCACAAAATAAATGTTGTTTAATATTTACATAATTATAAAAATATTTAAAATTTCAAATATGAATTATATGACTTGGTTTATTTCTGTGGGTTTTGATTCTATCTTTGTGCCAATACAACATGGTTTGATTACTGTCGATGTATATTATAATCCCTCCCAGTTTAGATAATCTTTAATTATTTCTTCCAGTAATGATAATATTCTTTATATATAGAGATTAATATTTGAATTATTTTATTGGCTTTCAAAAGTAAACTTTGTTAAATTTAAGTTGAAATACTTGTACAAAAACAATAGCCTTAAAATTTTAAGTTTGCCCATTCCACTCCATTTTAGTTCATTGATTCTTAAAATATTGATGCTCACTCTTGCCATCTTGATTCACTGACCTAACATTCCAGGTTCCTATGCAATATTGTTCTGTACAGCATCGGACTTTCCTTCCATCACCAGCCACATCCACAGCTGGGCATTGTTTTTGCTTTGCCTCTGGGCTTCCTTGGTAGCTCAGACGGTAAAGTGTCTGCCTGCAATGCAAGAGACCTGGGTTTAATCCCCAGGTCGGGAAGATCCCCTGGAAAAGGAGATGGCAACCCACTCCAGTACTCTTTCCTGGAAGATTCCGTGGATGGAGGAGCCTGGTAGGCTACAGTCCATGGGATTGCAAAGAATCAGACATGACTGAGGAACTTCACTCTGTCTCTTCATTCTTTCTGGAGTTATTTCTCCACTGATCTCCAGTAGCATACTGGGCATCTACTGACCTGGGAAGTTCATCTTTCAGTGTCCTATCTTCTTGCCTTTTCATACTGTTCATGGGGTTCTCAAGGCAAGAATACTGAAGTGGTTTGGCATTCCCTTTTCCAGTGGACCACATGTTGTCAGAACTCTCCACCATGACCCATCTGTCTTGGGTAGCCCTACACGGCTTGGCTCATAGTTTAATTGAGGTAGACAAGGCTGTGGTCCATGTGATCAGTTTGATTCATTTTCTGTGATTGTGGTTTTCATTGTTTCTGCCTTCTGACTGATAAGGATAAGAGGCTTATGGAAGCTTCCTGTTAAGAGAGACTGATCTGGGGGAAACTGGATCTTGTTCTGGGCCATGCTCATTAAATCTTTAATCCAGTTTTCTGTTGATGAGTGGGGCTGTGTATCATCCCTGTTGTTTGATTTGAGACAAAACTGTAATGGAGGTAATCCTTCAAAAGGTCCCAAAAGTGCACAAACTTCCAAAGGTTCCTTCAAAAGTGCACAAACTCCTGCACTCAATGCCCCTGACCCTGCAGCAGGCCACCTCCAACCAGCACCTCCCCTGGAGACTCCTGAACACTCAGACAAGTCTGGGTCAGTCTCTTGTGGGGTCACTGCGCCTTTCTCCTGGGTCCTGTTACCAGGTTTTCTTTGTTCCCTCAAAAGAGTCTGTTTCCCCAGTCCTGTGTGGGTACTGTAATCAAATCCCACTCCAAAGTCAAATTACCTGGGAGTTCTCAGTCGCTTCACCAGATCCCCAGGTTGGGGAATCTTTTGTGGGTCCTAGAACTTTCTTAACAGTGCAAGAGTTCCTTTGGTATAATTGTTCTGCAGTTTGTGGGTTGTCTTCTCTCAGTAGCACTGTGGTGCCAGACATCCTGGAATGCAAAGTCAAATGGGCATTAGGAAGCATTACTACAAACAAAGCTAGTGGAGGCAATAGAATTCCAGTTGTGCTGTTTCAGATCCTAAAGATGATGCTGTAAAAGTGTTGTACTCACTGTGCTAGCAAATTTGGAAAACTCAGCAGTGGCCACAGGACTAGAAAAGGTCAGTTTTCATTCCAGTCCCAAAGAAAGGCAGTGCCAAAGAATGCTCAAACTACTGCACAATTGCACTCATCTCACATGTTAGTAAAAAAATGCTCAAAATTCTCCAAACCAGGCTTCAGCAATATGTGAACCAGGAACTTCCAGATGTTCAAGCTGGATTTTAAAAAGGCAGAGTAATCAGAGGTCAAATTGCCAACATCTGCTGGATCGTGGAAAAAACAAGAGAGTTGCAGAAAAACATCTATTTCTGCTTTATTGACTATGCCAAAGCCTTTGACTGTGTGGATCACAACAAACTGTGGAAAATTCTGAAAGAGATGGGAATACCAGACCACCTTACCTGCCTCCTGAGAAATCTGTATGCAGGTCAAGAAGCAACAGTTAGAATCAGACATGGAACAACAGACTGGTTCCAAATCAGGAAAGGAGTACGTCAAGGCTGTATATTGTCACTCTGCTTATTTAACTTATATGCAGAGTACATCATGCAAAATGGTAGGCTGGATGAGGCACAAGCTGGAATCAAGATTGCTGGGAGAAATATCAGTAACCTCAGATATGCAGATGACACCACCCTTGTGGCAGAAAGTGAAGAAGAACTAGAGAGTCTCTTGATGAAAAAGGAGAGTGGAAAAGCTGGCTTAAAGCTCAACATTCAGAAAACTAAGATCATGGCATCTGGTTGTCACTTCATGGAAAATAGATGGGGAAACAGTGTGAGACTTTACTTTGGGGGGCTCCAAAATCACTGCACATGGTGACTGCAGCCATGAAATTAAAAGACACTTGCTCCTTGGAGGAAAAGCTATGACCAATCTAGACAGCATATTAAAAAGCAGAGACATTACTTTGCCAACAAAGGTCCATCTAGTCAAGGCTATGATTTTTCCAGTAGTCACGTATGGATGTGAGAGTTGGACTATAAAGAATCCTGAGTTATGAAGAATTGATGCTTTTGAACTGTGGTGTTGGAAAAGACTCTTTGAGAGTCCCTTGAACTACAAGGAGATCCAACCAGTCCAACCCAAAGGAAATCAGTGCTGTATGTTCATTGGAAGGACTGAGGCTGAGGCTGAAACTCCAATACTTTGGTCACCTGATGTGAAGAACTGACTCCTTGGAAAAGACCCTGATGCTGGGAAAGATTGAAAGCAGGAGGAGAAGGGGAGAACAGGATGAGATGGTTGGGTGGTATCACTGACTTGATGGACATGAGTTTGAACAAGCTCTGGGAGTTGGTGATGGACAGGAAAGTCTGGTGTGCTCGAGTCCATGGGGTCGCCAAGAGGCAGATATGATTGAGCACCTGAACTGAACTGAAGGTTTTTAAATCTTCTGTACTTGTCATCTTTTATTTTCTGAAGGTCTTGTAATTTCTTTATATAAATATGAGCGCTGAGTGCGAAGTTGATTCTGTCATGTCCAGCCTTTTGAGACCCCAGGGACTGTAGCCACTAGGCTCCCCTGTCCATGGGATCCTCCAGACAACAATACTGGAGTGGGCCATTCCTTTCTCCAGGCGTTCTCCTGGACCCAGGGTTTGAACCCATGTCTCTAATGTCTCCTGCATTGGCAGACAGATTCTTTACCACTAATACCACTTTCAATTTTGTTTCTTAATGTTTTATATATTTTTGCCATAATAGATGTGATTTACTTATCTAGTTTTATTTTTTCACATTTTTGTTTTCATTCTCTTTGGAATGTCATTCAGTTTTATATATTCATTTTTTAATTTTACTTATAATTTATTTTTAAAACCTATTTTTATTAAGATATTGTCATAACAGTGTATGTTTAATGTTTTCATATGATTACATTTATATGGTTCAGTTTGATTAACACCAAGGCATTAGCTATCTATCATGTCGTATAATTATTACCTCTTTTTGTGGTGGTAACAAAGATCTGAGAGGAATTGAGGGCAGGAGGAGAAGGGGACGACAGAGGATGAGATGGCTGGATGGCATCACCGACTTGACGGGCATGAGTTTAAGTGAATTCCCGGAGTTGGTGATGGACAGGTATGCCTGGCATGCTGCAGTTCATGGGGTCTCAAAGAGTTGGACATGACTGAACGACTAAACTGAACAAAGATCTAGGCTCTTAGCAACTTTGAAGTTTATGTTGATAATAAAAGTATTGCTGTCTGTAATCACTATGCCGTGCATTACCTACTGTTGTGTGTCTACTGAAGCAAAATCTCCCTACTCCCCTCTACCCCCTTTCCAGCCCCCTATAACCACCATTCTACTCTGTATATATGAGTTTGGCTTTTAAGATTCCACTTAGAAGTTATATCACACAGTATTTGTTTCTAGTAACTTAT
The DNA here is from genome assembly GCA_006408675.1 of Madoqua kirkii. Taxonomy (NCBI): domain Eukaryota; kingdom Metazoa; phylum Chordata; class Mammalia; order Artiodactyla; family Bovidae; genus Madoqua; species Madoqua kirkii. The sequence continues at coordinate 7,678 of SJYC01008683.1, forward strand.
TCCTTTGATGCATACTTAAAACAGTGCCCAGAACTTTTATAGCATTAATAAAAATGGTGATAAATGGCATCTGTGTTTCTGAATTTAATATATTCTGATGGTTGTTGTAGAGAAAATGAATTATATTTAGAACAAAGAATATATCTAATTGTCCATCAAAGGATGTGTAAGATGCCATCTTCATACAGCCTTAGTCTTTCCAGTCTTTGAAGAACATTTTGTGCTCTTTGGGGGCATTTTTAAGAAGTAGTTTGTCATTACTTTCTAGAAATCTTAAACTGTAGTTGAAGGGTTAAAGCGAACATTTAAAATCATCACTGAATCTATATTTTTTCAAAATTATGAAGAGGAACATATAAAGCAAAAAATAGGATGCTGCATGTAATCATGTAATTAGTTGGTAAATACAGTTTGTAGGAATTCACAGATTAGAGAGATCTTCATGGGTGAATGTGGACCGGAGCAGATTGGAAGTGCCCAGATCATCATAAATGGAGGAGGAAAGTGAGATTGTTGCAGTGACTCGAATGAACACAGCCAGAGCATAGAATCCATGTTGGTTCATGTAGGCTCTAGTACATTCCCCAAGAGCATTCTCCAGACTGCTGTTAGGTTTGTTGAGTATTTGGTTATACAGATTCTAGAGCTTCTTAAAAGATTTTCCCTTGTGAAAAGGGATTAAACTGATATAAATGTATTATGTGGTGAACCCAAAATGGGGAATTCTCTAGAGTGACTTTAAATAGAACATTCCGTATTTTTGTTATTCTTGTTACTTTTGTTCCCATCCCCTGGTATTGTATGTTTCAGTTGTTAGTAGAAAGACACTCAAGAGTGTTTTGCTATTGTTTATAGCAAATTTATTTAGAATTCTTATACTGAATTCTCTTTATTCTGTATGCTACAAAATGTACGGATAGGATTGAAGTTTATCAATTTAACTAACTTTAATTTGAAAAGTCAATTTCAGTTTTATTAGCCTTACATCCTAGAATATATAATAGAGGGGGCTTCATATTGAATATCATCTTCATTTCAATTTGTATTATTTGAAAATATAGAAATGTAGATTTAATATATATATATATTTTACTGTTAACTGTTCATCTTACTTAAAAATGTGTTTATTGAAGATACAAGGAAGTAAAATTGGCTTCATTTTTCTTTCAAAAGTTTCATGTTTATAGACTTTGGGTTTTGTAACTGGTTTTTTAAAATGAATCAGTTAAATGTTGTGGCTCTGCATGTGTTGTAAGAAAAAATAATGAAAACCAAAATCCTTTTAAACACCTTATATGTCTCTGGACTAGTATTCACCCTGGTCTCTTTGTGCTTCTTTTGTTGGTGGTGGCCATTTACTTTTTGGTTACCTACCTGCCTTTGAAAAGGGAGCGAGATGGACAGGCCCACCCCCACACCCTGCAGCTGACAGCAGTGGCTGTAATTAGGAGACTGCAGATGGGCGGGTGGGGATTCTGCTGTCCCCCTTTCTCCTTCTGAACGTCAGCTCCTGCTTCCTCCCGTCCTAGGAAGGCAAACGTTATAAGCCCATAGCCTGGATTCATCAGTCACCAGGGAATGTTCAGCCTCATAGTCTGTCATTCTGCTTGAGATTAAGATGCCTTGATCAAAACCAAAACAAAGCCCAGTCCAGCCCCTAGCCTGATAGGAGATTCATAGCTGTAAATTAGAATCCAGTTGTCTGCCAAGTCCATTACTATCCTTTGTCCTAACATGAAATCTTGCGTGATGGTTCTGTCTCCCTGTGACACATTCCTAAAAGAAAGCATCTTGTATTAGCTTCAGTCTTTTCCTCAGTCTCGTGATTGTTCCTTCTTTCTGTTAGTGCTAACACCGTCTATGCAGTTCTGAAGACTGGAAACCTTCCCGCTATACCAGTCTGTCATTGATGTCCCTAAATTTCTCTCTAGGCTCTTTATTGTCACTGTCAATACCTTGTCTCTCTGTCTGTATCACGTATCTCTGTAGAGCAAATCACTCCATTGCTAAATGTGAGATGTGAAATTTCGCTCTCGTTTTGACACTCTCCTGCTGAAAAGGCAAGGGCTTCGTATTACTTCCAAACAGACATCTATTCAGAGAACCTGTGCAGCATCTTCAGTAGTATTTTTATAACCCACTTCTTAAAGCTATCTCTCCTCGTTCCCTTTGATACACGCATTCCTGACAAAGTTTGCTACTTTTCTGCCGCATCTTAAAGCTCCACGACTTTGTTCCTGTTCTCATTTACTTTCAGTTCTCTCCCCCTGCCACTGCATCCACACCCTTCAGGTTTTTAGCAGCAATGCCTCCTCAGGCATGACATCACTCCCTAGCTAGCCTGAAATGATTTCTCTCCTCGTCAGAATCTTGCAGTCATATGTGTATGTCTCTGTGACACCTGTTCCTATTCGTTTGTATCATAGTTCTTTATGAGTAAGTTTTACCGTTGTTTGAATGTCTTGCAAGGGAGCTTTCTTTTCTATCTCCCTTAGCAAGGCTTGGAGTCTCACACGTACGAATATTCAGGAAAGACTAAGTGAAGACATCACATGGTTAGTTTGATTGTGTTATCAACATTCTCTTTACAGAGTGTTCTACATCTGCTATCTGAAGAAATGTACACAAACCGTGAACATTTACCTCACAGTTTTAATGTCGTGGTGACCAGTCATCAATCGGATGTGACGGTGTATGTGCCTTAGAATAATAAGACTCCGTTTTCTTTGTTCTTGGACAGGAGAATCAGATGAGAGGGAACAGTCAAAATTGGAAGTGAAAGTTTGGGACCCAAATAGCCCACTTACAGACCGACAGATTGACCAATTTTTAGTTGTAGCCCGGTGAGTATGGCACTATTTAGTCAAGATACACAAACACACAGACACACACATATGTGTAATACAAAAGAATTCATAGGAAATTTATGAGTTTTCCTTTCTTTTGTGTTCTGCTTTTTTTCATTGGTTGCATTCTTCTATGTAAGAATGCCTAACATGTATCACATTACTTTCTAAATACTATGATTTATTTTAATAATATTGATTTATTGGCATTAGTTTTTGTTTTAAAAATGAAAATAGATTTTTATTAAGAAAATAAATGCCCCTTGTAAAAATTTCAGCACTACAAAAATTATAAAGAAGAAATTCAACAGCTGAAATCCTGTATCTTTAATTAAAGTAGTGATCTCCTTTAAGCCCACGAGAGTCTTTTCAGGTATAAATAATAATGTGACCGTTTGATTGCAGCCACAGGTGAGTAAGGTGTGGGTTAAAACCGTAGTTGGGGAGTTAAGATCCCACATGCCTGTCACCAAAAAATCAGAAGCAATATTGTAACAAATTCAATAAAGACTTTAAAAAAAGAAAAAGTTTACAATATGCAAACAATGTCTTATTATTTCATTAATGGGCTTATGTATGCACATGCATATTATGTATGCATGTATGAGTTCTGCTAATCTGTATGGGGGCTCTAACGAAATTACAATATTTATTTCCTTAAAGAATGAACCAGATGTGGCAAAATATTATCTTTTTAGCTTATTTTATTTATTTTATTGAAATATGTTTGATTTACAATAGTATATTAGTTTCAGGTGTACAACACAGTGTTTCAGTATTTTTATAGATTATATTCCATCTAAAGTTATTACAGAATAATGGCTGTATTTCCCTGTACTGTACAGTATACACTTATTGCTTCAAACATGGCAAAATATTAGAATGAGGTAGATCTGGACATGATTCTAATAATCTCCATTATATTATCTAATTATTTTGTTGACTGTTTGTCATAATGCCAAGGACAGGAGCCCTTAGCCATCCTTTGTACTATTGACAGCGTTGGTCACCGTGGAAGTCAGGCCCTGTTACTGGTGCCTAGGCAGTCAGACTCCAGAGCCCAGGTGCCTGGCCACTAACTGGGTAGGTGAAGAGCCTTGGTTAGTGTACATGGCTGGGGAGAAGCCGGTCAGTGAAACAGACGAGACTGGAGATAAGGGACTGAATCATTGGTGGAGTCGATGGAGTCTCCAGACAGGTTATCTGGATTTGGATTTATTTAGTAGGCTTTGCAGTTTCAGATTTATTGTTCTTTCCTTTTCCTGATTGCTAAGGGCCATGATTTCTTTTTTCTTGGAGCCAGCATGAGGGGCACCAAGGAGATACTCCTAGTATCTTTTTCAAGTTTTGTTTGTTTGTTTAAGTGCAAATTAAGTCGCAGTTAAGGACCACTGCACATTCCAGTGCCAAGCATTGGTGAAGAGGTGGGGCAACCAGTACCCACATATCCTGTTGGTTGTAGCGCAAGTTGGTATAGCTGCTTTGGAAAACTTTTCTGTCATCTAACACACACATCCCTGAAGTTTCAGTCCTACATATATACCCAGCAGAAATGCATACATCTGTGTGCCAAAAGATACGTATACAGATGGCAGCAGTGGTACTATCTGTAGTAGCCCCAGACTGGAAACAAATGTTCATCAACAGTAGGCTTGGGGTGGGACACCGTGCCAAGTAATGCTCCAGAGCAAGGAAGATGAATAAACACAGCTCCAGCCAGCAGCATGGGTGAACCCATAAACAAGGTTCTGAACAAAAGAAGCCGTTAATGAAGAGTGCACAGTGCGTGATTCTGTTCAGGTTCTCTGTTGAGCAAAACTCATCTTGGGTGTTAGAATCTGGGGTGCTTGCTCCCCTTGGGGAAGCATAGTGACTGGGAAGGAACACGAAGAGTCTCTTGAGTGCTGTCAGGATCCGGGTCTCGACCTCCGTGCAGGTGACATGGATGCATTGACTTTGTGGTAACATAAGAGTGGTGCAATATGTACTTAAAACCTTAAAAAAAAAATCTTCCTCAGCTAACATGTTAAAGCGTAGACAACAAGCAGGAAATCTTCTCTTTATGTTTTATTTCTTGAAGTTCTTCTCTTTATGTTTTATTTCTTGAAGTTAGAGTTCTCTATATATGGGAACGCCTTCTAAATCTTAAATTTAAATCAGTACTGTGATAATTGTTTTTCTTTCCTTAAATGGAAATCTGTTACATATTCCCCAAAGGAATATGTAACTACAGTTGTAATAAGTTGCTACAGTTGATGATATCTCATTTCAAGGGAAAAACATTACTGGAATTTCACCATTTGGGCTAAAAAGGTGGTCACAACTTGGTTTACAGTAATAGTCAAATTCTACATCTAATACATTTCTCATTTTTGAAACACAGTTGTATACCAGATTGTTAACTACATGAAATTTCACTATAGATCTTTCCCTTGTTAATGCCACACAAGCTTCTTAATTATAATGACCTATATGTATAGTGAATTGGCTTGTCATTTCTTGAATTGTAAAGAAGATACTTTTTAATCTGATATTTGATTCTTAAACATCGAAGAACTTGTTTGGCTATTACAATTGTTCATTTACTACCCGGATTTTTTTTTTCTTTCAAGATAAAAGAACAACAGTGCCTTAACCTTTCCTCTTTGTTGTTATGGTTTCTCCAGTGCTGTTGGGACATTTGCCCGAGCCCTTGATTGTAGCAGTTCCGTAAGGCAGCCTAGTTTGCATATGAGTGCAGCTGCAGCTTCTCGAGACATCACCCTGGTAAGATGCTGTTTGAAATTTGGGACTTATTATTTCTTCTGCTGCTTGTTTAATTTAAAAGCTAATATAGCAGTGTTACAGACCTGAGAACTTCCCGGCTCCAAGCCCTGCTGTTAGGTTGATTTGGCTTGGCTGGTCACTTACTGGGCTGTCTCATTTCTAAGTCACCCCCTTCTGTTTGTGAACTGAGACAAGCAAGAATGAATATTCACCAAGTGGGTACAAAATGATTTAAAAAAAAAAAAACATTTTGGAGAAAACAGTTCAATGTTCTAATCCACTTGTCTCAACTTTTGTGCTTTTTTGATGCACTGTGTCTGTGTACGTAAATGGTTGTAGCTCACAAGTAGTGCTTTACAATTTTTTAAGTGAAAGTGACCATTTCTTGAAACCATTGCTATAGGAATCCTTTTGTCATGTCATTATTTAGCATCAGTGTTTAAGGTTTATTTATTTTTTTGGTCTGTTCATTAACAAAAAGTTCTGTTTTCCCAAATTATTCCGTTATATTATGGGTACTATCTTTTAAGACTATTTCCTTTCTTCCCTTGGTGATCAAATGAGGCTTTCCACATTCAGTTTAATTATACCACTGATGACTGCTGTGGCTAGAGCCTGGCACTCGCTTCTTGCTCTGCACCCTCCAACAAAGCAGACCTGCATGTTTTTGCCTGTGGAACTTCTTTACTGTATTGATTTCCACTCCCTCTGAGATAAGCATGGTATGATACTCATGTTATTAGTACCAATGGGAAAACTGAGGTTTGACAAGGTTAAGTTGTTGATATTCATTACAGATAATAAAAGTTAGCATTTTGTTTTCTGATGGAGTACAGTTACAGGTTTTATTACTGTTTCACTATACTCCAATTTCAAATGTTTTACACAAAATATTTATCATGATAATATAAAAACTTGTACTAGAATGTGCAACAAATTTGTTTCTTACAAAGCTTTCTTGTGTTTTTGTACAATTAGAGGTATAAACATTAATAGTCTATAGTCTTTAAGGAACCTTTTTCTTCTTTATCCTTTCTCAAAGACTAGAATATTGTTTATAGAAAAGAGTTTTGTTATCTTGTTTCTACATTAATTTTTAATGAAAATTTAGGGGTTTCAAGATAGGTTTGTATTTTGGTTGCTTAGCACCTTTAGATGCAAAAGTATATGTGTGAGTTTATGTGAATCAGAACTGCATGGAACCTAATCACTATCTGTATACATAAAATTTTCCCCAATTCTGAAAAAATTAAAAAATAAAGTACAGCAGCAACCAAAAAAAAAAAGTTTTGTCCTCATTACCCAAAGTAGAATATTCTTATCATTTTGTTACGTTTCCTTTCAGCCACTTTCTACGCATTGTAAACAAGATACTAGCAAATTACAGAATAGTACAGAGGATAAAATAATAATACAATACCATGCAATGCCACCTAAAGCAGATGTTAGTATTTTATTTAGTTCTTTGGCGTAAACGATTTTTCCACCGCTATCAGTTCAGTCGCTCAGTCGTGTCCCACTCTTTGCAACCCCAGGACTGCAGCACGCCAGGCCTCCCTGTCTATCACCAACTCCTGGAGCTTGCTCAGACTCATGTGCATCTAGTCGATGATGCCATCCAACCATCTCATCCTTTGCTGTCCTCTTCTCCTCCTGCCTTCAGTCCTTCCCAGCTTCAGGGTCTTTCCCAATGAGTCATTCCTCCACTATATTATTGATGAAATCTCTAATACTCTCTCCGTAATCTTACTCCCCATCCTCTCTCTGTACCTCTGACCCTGATCATCACCGCCTCCTGAGAAGAGGCTGGTGGACTGTATCAAGTGTACTGTGAATCTAGTCCTGTTTTTCTAGTTGTGCTATGTATTGATGTTTCCAAAAACAACATAAACATTGTCTTACATGTGTTTACATTTACTTTGTTACATTTTGCTATTTGTTTATTGATGAGATGGTGCCATGTTAATAAATATGTACCTCCATCACTCACTTTTACTGGTTGGTAGTACTGGTATACTTTCACAGAATACTACTCCATATTATATATTCATTCTTTTACCAATCAGTGAACATCTGGAGTGCTTGAAAAGCATTTTCTCTTTGCTATTACCCATGATGCTGCATTGGGAATTCTAACACATGTCCTTTCTGAGCATGTGTGCCAGCTTTCTGGGCTGTAATTAGAATCAGAATAATTATTCATAGTGATTCATAGGGTAGTGCTCATTTTCAGTTTGACCACATGCATCAAAATTATTCTATACACCATACTAGAAATTTATAATCCTTTAAGCAGTAAATAACTGTACTTCTTTCTACCTCCATTTCCTTACATCGTCTTCAACACCGGGACACTTGGTATGTTCAGACTAAAACTTTTTACTAATCTCATGCTATTTTATTTTAATTTATATTTCCCTGAGTACTTAATGAGGCTTAGCATGTTTTCATAATGACTCTTCAGATTTTTTCTTTTTTGTATTTTAGATTAATGTATCCTTTGTCCATTCTTCACTTATATTATTATTCTATTTTTTTTCCTAATAATTTTGAAGTTTTTTTTGTAGGTAAGACAAATACATTTGGAGGTTATATTTTTAAGAATGAAGTGAGGTAGCAGTCTCATTTTTTTCTCCATATGGAAAATTAATTATTCCATCTTTTATTGAATTTGTTGTTGCCTCAGAATTTTGTAATGCCTCTTCTGTCTTATTTCATGATCCTAAAAATGCTTAGGATTCTTAATCTCATCTCTCATTTCATTGACCTATTTGTCCCTGTGAAAGCACCATATTATAATAAATTTGATACACAATAATAAGTGCCACATGACTTTGTTTTTAACATAGAGTTGAAGTCATTTAAAAAGAGTGTTTTATACTTTGCCTCCTTCTACCTCATGTTTTTCCTAACACTATAATTAACACTGTTTCATATGAGAATCTGCAAATTTTTTTTCTAATGTTGCATGATTTTGCCTTTTATAGAGAAACTGTTATTTATGTAGTCAGTCTCGTGATTTGACAGTGTTCTTATAAGATAATGGTTCCCAGATTATTAAGGGGGGGGGTGCTATCCCTGTTGTAATCCAGCAAATTCCCTCTACACTGAGGAGTGAGAATACAAAGCCAGTTCCTGAGATGGGACAGAGCTCTTGTGATGGAAGACAGCTGGGGCTGGGATTTGTCTTAAGTTTACTCTGACAGGTGAAGAGCAGGTGTGTGGGCTCTTGGCTCACAGCTGTGGCGACTCTCTGCTTCCCACTGCTGGTAACTGGTGGGACAGCGTATGAATTTCTTTTAGAAGAGGGCAGTCTTCAGGATTCAGTATTTGTTTTTGTTCAGTTGAAGGCCATTGTGAAAAGAAACATTTTAAAGGGGATACAATCTTTATATCTTAATTAGTTCAAATATATGGTGTGTGTGTGGTGGTTTTTTTTAATACTTGCTTATTATGTGTCATCAAGGTAGGTACTTTCATACCCTCCAGTTGTTACCGTCTCTTCTGTTTTTATTTTGTTTAGCATTTAGCACTTTGGAGTCACTTTTTAATTACATTATAATCTTAAATTATGTGTTATATATTTTTTAAGCATCAGTATGCTCAGAGGCTTAGGAAATTGTGATTGTAACAGCTTGCTTGTACAGCTGGTTTCAGAGACAGGATTTGGATCTTGACCCCTTCTGAGGAGTTCTCTTCGTCAGATTACCTCTTCTGGTTTGTTCTTGTTACAGTAGCTTGAGTTTAAACATCATCGTTGTCTGTCTCAGATCAGGCAGCACTAAGATTGGTTCTTTTTGTCTACAACATTTCTGTGTCTTGGTTTCCTGTTCTACCTAGTCTAGCTTCAACTTCACTTGGACTTTGTTCTTGTGTTGAGATTGTATTACTTTCAATTGCATGAAATTGACATCTTTGAGAAGTCTTGAAAGCAGGGAGAAGTTACTGCCTCTTATTATTTCAAAGGTCATGCCTTCACCTTTAATCTTGTTTGCCCAGTGGTATCTGGGCTGACTACTTTGATGCTAAAATACGAGGATCTTAAGGCATTTCTGTAAAAATGAATGGCAGTGGTTTTAAAATTAATATTATGTTGATAAGAGTTTTGCAGATTGTCTCCAAGAATAATGTGCGAAAGGTTGCTAAGTTGTTTTGTGCCATTAAATAAAAATGGCTTCATCATTTAGGTGAATTTGAAGAGTTGGGTTCTCATTTTGCTTTCATTGTTCACGGAGCCAGAGGTTAGTACCCTTTTCTGTCAGGTGACCATATCTGGAGAGCACAGAGAAGGGCAGGGTTGTGGAGCTGCTGCGCCCTAGGCATCCTGTTCAGGCAGTTTTCTCTGTGACTTGTCCTCTGAGGACTACAGTTAGCCTTCAGCTGACACATCTGCTTATCCAAGACAGTATGCTGCCTGCAGGATTGTTGGATCTAACTTCCTCATTTTGAGACCTGTTACAAACATAGCTGGATTGTGAATTTCAAACCCTACTAGTCTAAGCCATATGATAAGGTTTGTATTTGTTAAAACATGGACGTCACAGAGGCTTCATAGATTTCACCTTCGTTTTAGTAAAATGTTAAGTATAACATGCAGAGAAAGAAAAAAATCAATTTACAACAGTCCCTACCTTCACTCTTCTTTCCTCCTGCATTGTAGATGCAAAATTCCTTGAAACAAAGTAAACTAAGAGGTGATTAGTTCAGTCATAGCTGGTGGACGTTCTAGACTGCTCCTTTCTGCTTGTGGCCAGGAGGGCCAAGTGCCACGTGCATTATTAGGCAGCCATTGCTGGAGTAAAGCCTCTGTCGCTGAGAACAAGTATTTGCAGAAGTACCGGGTTTCTCCTTTGTCTGGACTCTTAGTGCCAAAACAGGTGGGAGAGTAGGACTCGAAGCTTTTTCAGTTTTAGGGGGCCTCAGAATCTTTCAGGATGGACTGTATTAGAGAAAATGGTTAAATAACCTACATAAACCTAGAAACTTAGGTTTCCTGATGCTGAAGTCTGGTTCTGAGAAAGGGTTGACTTAGTAGGGAGAAAATCACATGTTGGAACATCTCTAATTTCTGTATTATTTCTGATCTTTTAAAAATGCAACTTTGATTTTGCTGTCCCTTATCTTATATAAGATAGTGTCTTTTTATTTACTTTAGTGTCTTTTCATTGGAGTTAGAGTAGAAACCCAGGGCTCTCACACAGTCCCCTGGTGCCGGCAGTCACCGTGCTACTTGATCTCTTTGATTTCGATTGCTCTCGGTATCTGACGGAAGTGGAACCGAATATTTGCCCTTTGGTGGCTTGCTCAGCATAACCGTCTTCAAGAGAGGTCATCCATGTTGTAGTATATGTCAGCATTTCCTGCCTTTTAAGGCTGAGTAACAGTCCCTTGTATGTATATATTACCTTTTGTTTATCCATTCATCTGCTAGTAGGAACTTGAGTTGCTTCTGCCTTTTGGCTATTATGAATAATGCTGCTATGAACATGAGTGTACAAATGAGTGTACTTTTTTTATTCTTTGGTTTTGTTTCCCTCTAAATCTGTAGCTTTTGGTCCATATAGCCATGTGCAGGTTGTTTAACCTCACTATGTCTGAGCTTCCTCTTCAGCAATGGTAATAATAAAATCTTTCTGCCCTGAGGTTATAGATTGGCAAGAAGAGGGAATGCAGATATGCCCCTATTGCTGATATATGTATCCAAGCATATAGAAGTTGATGGAGCTGCGTTGGCTTGCCAGAGTATACCTTGGGGCTGGGCCCAGGCCCCTGGGTGTAGAGCTTGAAGGGCATAGAGCTCACCGTGTCATTGACTGTCCAGATTGGGTGGAAGCTACTCATTTTTTGCTATGTCACAAGTCTTTTTTGAGCTTCCATCTGTATTCCAGGAGCGATTGTGTTCAGCGGTTCCTGCATCTTTATTTAAGGTAATGTTCACAAACACTGAGCGCATCTGGCTCTCGCAGCCCCATCTTCACTAGAAGAGAAAGCAGGCGATGCCTCAGTGTCCCCCTTCAGTCTCCGAAAAGCCTGTCACTGACTTACCTCGTGGCATCAACTCGAGGATTAAACAGGATATTTGTAGACCATTTAGAACAGTGTCTGGCGCATTATAAGAGCTCGGTAAATATTAGTTCTTACTGTTGACATGATGACGACAGTGATGCATTGCCTTACCCCTGTCTTTGTTGAGTCTCATTTAGTTTCTTCTGATTTTATAGCATTATTAACTGAAAGGGTTTTTTTCAATGCCATATTTACTGTCATTGTAGTAGATTTTCAAGTTTGAACGTGATCGTTAGGCTATGATTAACCGTACATTTTAACCATTTTGACATAATTGTTACAAGGAAATCACTTAGAGTTTAAAGATTGTCTGCTTAAAACAAGCTATACTTTTTACAAAAAAAAATTTTTTCCCATCAAGAAAAACTTAGAAAAAATAACTTATTTTTCTGATAAGAGAGAGTTTATTTCACCAACAATAGTTTTATCCCTCAGATACTCTGTTAAAATGCCAGCTGTTGACCATGCACTTCACTCTTTGTGATTCCTGTTCACATCAAACACTTCATTTAGGGCTTTGAGGGTACTGGGAATTGAGGTCAGTTTGGAAATCACAGTCATTACGTCATTTAAAGAAATTGTACTCAGTACAATATATAAATCTAGTGAACATTTTAGGCATCAACTTACATTAAAAAAATTCTAGTCTTCACAATGAACATAAAATTGATTAAATGAGAATTCATATAATTTTTAAAACTCATTGCTAAAATTACGAGTACTTCTCAGTATCCAGGTATCCAAGACTAAAATTAGAATTTGAACTAATGGATTGCCACTGCAGTAAAACAAACAAAACATGAAATTTTCCTTCCTTCTAAATACAGCATTAAGGCAATAGTTTACTACATTAAACACATTTTCTTTTTGTCTGATGATCTAATGCAGATAAGAATTTTAAAATTATATAAAATGACCTTAGTTCAGTTCAGTTCAGTCACTCAGTCATGTCCTACTCTTTGTGACCCCATGAATCACAGTACACCAGGCCTCCCTGTCCATCACCAACTCCCAGAGTTCACTCAGACTCACGTCCATCGAGTCAGTGATGCATCCAGCCATCTCATCCTCTGTCGTCCCCTTCTCCTCCTGCCCCCAATCCCTCCCAGCATCAGAGTCTTTTCCAATGAGTCAGCTCTTCGCATGAGGTGACCAAAGTACTGGAGTTTCATCTTCAGCATCATTCCCTCCAAAGAAATCCCAGGGCTGATCTCCTTCAGAATGGACTGGTTGGATCTCGTTGCAGTCCAAGGGACTCTCAAGAGTCTTCTCCAACACCACAGTTCAAAAGCATCCAAATGACCTTAGAGACACTGCCAACTGTCTTGGGGGCAATTGCGTCCTTGTGTTAAGCATCTGTTTACCCATCTCTTTTTTTCTTTTAAATTTGAGCTTAAATTTGTTTTTATTTTTTGTTGTCAGTGTATGTTGGCTTTTGCTTGACTTTTCCTCCCATGCATTTTACACTACTAGAAAATCACCGCACAATTGAACTGTGGGGGAAATATAGTGAAAATTGGTTTGACTTCTTTGTTGAGGGTTCATGGTAAAGAGATTTGAATTTATAAGTTTGTGTTAATGAAGGCTTGGTGTTATATTTCTTAAAACTTTATTTTTGTATTTTGAGATAATGTAAAAAGCACTAAGACTTCCTGTCCTCCCCTCACGCTGATTCCCCAGTATTAACATTTACCATGTTTCCTTTATCATTCTTTCTCTATATTCATATGATTATTTCTGAACTGTTTGAGAGTAAGTTTGGGCTTCCCTTGTAGCTCAGTCAGTAAAGAATCTGCCTCCAGTGCAGGAGATATGGGTTCGATCCCTGGGTTGGGAAGATCCACTGGAAAAGGAAATGACAACCCACTCCAGTATCCTTGCCTAGAAAATCTCATGGACAGAGGGAGCCTGGTGGGCTGCAGTCCATGGGGTCGCGAAGAGTTAGGCACGACTGAGCGACTAACACTTATCTACAGAATAGATGTACCTTTATTTCGAAGTATTTGAGGAGGTATTTCCTGAAAGAACAAGGATCGTTTCTCACTTAACCACAGTACAGTTTTCAGACTCAGGAAATGAACGTTGTTATAATACTGTTATCTAATCTAAAGGCTTTAGTCAGATTTGCTAGTTGTCTCAGTAATGTCAGGAGAAAAAAATTCTCTTTCTCATCCAAGATTTACTTGAGAATCACTTACTGCATTTAGTTGTCATACCTCCTTAATTACCTTCAATCCTGAGCAGTTCTTCACTCTTTTTGTCTTTTTCGACTATGGCAGTTGAAGAGTATAGGCCATTTACTTTGTAGAGTATCCCTCGATTTGAGATATGGTTATAATTTGATTAATAATTAAGTTTTTATTCTATCCAAGTCCTTTGGTCAGTTACATCAGGAGATTTTCCGTTTTCCTTCGGTTTTCAAATTTAGCAACATAATCTTTCATAGTAATTTTGTTTGTTTTTGGCCACGCTGTGCAGCTTGTGGGGTCTTAGTTCCCTGACCAGAAATTAAGCCATGCCCTCTGCAGTGAAAGCCTGGAATCCTAATCACTGGGCCACATGGGAATATTCCTGTTATCGTTTATGCGTTCCACTTCTTATTTTTTTCCTTGATAGTTTTGCCAGAAAATTCTCTTTTTCTTGTCTAAAAAAACGAGATTTTAGGTTAGTTGATTTTCTTTATTGTATATTTGTTTTCTGTTTATTATTTTCTTTTCATTGGCTTTACCCTGATATTCCTATACCAACTTCACAAGACCAAGTTTTAGCTCATTAATATCATTTGTCTACTTTTCTGTTATTAGTAATTAGGATTATAAATGTCCCTCTATATCTCATATTTTAATATGTAGTATTTTCATTATCACTTGGTTCTAAGTGTTTCCTAATTTACTTTATAATTTTGCCGTTGATTGGGAGTTAATGTCCAAGGAGATGCAGTTCGTTAATCTATCTTAATTGCTTTAGGGCTTCTGGTCAGAGAACATGTATGATGCCAGTTATTTTAACATATTGTAATTCTCACAAATACCTGGAATATCCAATGGTTTTGCTCCCTCGGAGGTGAAAGTGGTCTTGCCCATTTTCACCTTAGCGTGGTACGAAGCTATTTGGTCTGTTCTCTTTTGTAGCAGTTTAGAAAATGCCTTCCAGGTGAAAGCTCAGATCTGTGTGGAAGCTCACCTCTCATGCCTCCTCTTTCTGAATTATCTTAGGTGTTCCCACACAGTTGTATCCTGTGTTTGTCTGGTTTGTGTCTAGAATCAGAGCCTGGGGAAGACCCCACAGTTATGCTCAAATTAGATTGGAAGTGACATTAGAGCCACGGGGCTACCATCGCCTGCCACTCCTGGAGCTTTCTCTTGATAATAATGAAAGTATGAGTTCACAGAAGAACATGTCTCTGGGTGTCTTATAGATTGATATGAGTGAATGACAACCAGGTCCCCAAAAATCTGATTATGAATGAAGGTGTTTCCTTTGAGGGCTGTGCACTGAAGCAAAAGTTAATTGGATGGCATACTACTTACATATAAAAAATTTTGCCTTGATCATGGTTTGAGGTTTAGTCATGAGAATTTCTGTTTCTACTTGAAAAAAAAAAACATATGCTCATTAATTTTAAAATAGACTTGATAGTCTGAATGGTGTATATTCTGCTGGAGCTCTACATATAAAATTTTTGTAAAACTCTTAACAAATCAGTAGTTAGTACTGAATATATATGGATATCATTTTGTCATTGCCAAAATGTTACATGTTGGGTACCTGGGAAACAGATTCTGCGATGCTGTTTGAATGCTGGAAATGTATTAGAAAGCACTGTTGGGATCTACACCTGTGGAAGAGAAGGGAGGGAGGGAGAAGGTGGGCTCTGATGCTGTGTGAATGAAGGCCTCAGCCTGTACACTCCTGCGTCATTGGATGCAGGCTGCCCCGGGAGATGGGGGAGATGAATCTTTCTTAAATTGAGATCATTCCAAAGAGGAGCAGCAGCTGTAGGCTGTTTGCTCTGCTCACAGCGCTGCTAGCACTGGGTGAATAAGCTCTTAATTCCCCAAAGGTAAAAACATGGGTTAAACTGTCCAGAATTTCATTGCTGTATAAACAACAAGCATTAATGTCTTGTGCACCCCTCTACAGATTACCTAGGGTTCTGCTGAATTGTACTGGGCTGATTCAGATGTGAAGCTGTAGGTTGGGTCCTGCTGTGTATCTCTCTCCTCTTCTGTTGGCAAATATCAGTAGCACAAGTCTAAATGCACAAACTCATGTCAAGGCTCTGTTACGTCATGCAGCGTAACATCCAGTTGGCCACACAAGTCACATTGCTAGGCCCAGCCTCAACGGAGTGGAAGAATACACTCCCTTGGAGGCCCACAGAGGGAGTGAATATTTGCTGAACAATAGTCCGGTTTACCATAATGTAATTTTCTTTGATGAACAAAAGATGAGAATTCCACTGCCAAGATTTCATTGTCAGTCTTTATCCTAAAATACTTCTGTTTGTCATCTCCATCTGTTTTGAATGAGATGAAATGTGACAACACCTTCACCACTATTTGGCAGAGAGAAAAGCTTGTGCTGAGCTGTTATGATTTTTAAAATTTAATTTGAATGGATTCTGTATCTGTATCTGTGTGTATCTGTATCTCTAGAAGATGATGTCTTCACAAAGTATTTAGCTGGAGGGAGGATCTTTCAGTTTTAAATGCTTTATCTTATTTTCAATTGAGATATACATATAGTAAAGTATATTAAGTACACTTAGATGCCCGACTTATAAATTTTTACATGTATGTACATGCATATAACCACCACCGAGATCTAGGTGATGAACAAGGATCCCTTATGCTCCTTCCAAGTCAGTGATCTCTTCTTCTCAGGTAATCATTATTCTGACTTCTCTCACCATAAATTATTATTTTCCCCCAAATTCACATAAATGGACTCAGCCAATATGTTCTCTTACATGTCTAGCTCTTTGAGTTTTTATCTTAACTGATAAACAGCAGGCTGTTGGTTATATGTCATGCTCTTATGTCTTTTCTTAGCTTATTTCTGTGAGTCTTCACTGGATATTGTCTCCGCTGTTTTAGAAAGTATATTTTGCGCTTCACTTGGCTTTTTAGGGTTGGATTAAACTATACAAAATTTCATTCTGAAGAAGCTTCTATGTGTGTCAGAAAGGTGGCGTTAATATGGACTCAACAAATAATAAGAGCCTCTGGTTTCCTTTGTGATCCTCTCTGGTCATTGATTTTAACAGAATTATTCCTTAGGCGTTCCACAATGCCTGTGTCTCATGGGATGTTTATTTTCTTCATATAGTGGTCATTAACTGCACTTTCTTCTGGGCTGTGGTGTAAATATGGGCTTGGAGGTTTCATAGCTATGGTCAGCCTTAGTCCAGCCCATTCTTTCCAATTGATTTGTGACACAAGGCAGGAGCTAGTCTTCAAAAGCAAGCTTTGCTTCAGTGTTTAGAGATATAAACACATTGTAAAGAACAGAATCTTTAAAACAACCTGATCACTTGGGATTTGGGTTACTGTTATTTATAGAGGCTAGGATATTTTTCATACTTTGAAGCTTTATTAGATACTAGCCCATCATCATTCTAAAAAGTACCTATAAGAAAGGCATTTTCATTCATCTAACATGAACAAAATGACTGAAAATCCATTCATGCTTTGAATGGTTGGTATAATATCAGCTGAGAGAAACTCATTTAATTTTGTGACTTCTGGTTTCAGAGCACCTGTGTATTATAAAAATCACTTGTACCTCCTGAAGAATCTCAGCAACACAGTTAATTTGTATAATTATTGATTTTTGAATACCAATAAATTTTTTTTTGAAGATACTTTGTGTAAAAGGTGTAACACATGGCTTTCACATGTTAGAAAGCTTAAACAGAATTAGCTCCCATTTGGCAAGGATTTGATCACCAACCACATCTGCGCCACACCTACATGCTTATCTAGACACAGAGCTGACTGTCCTGTTCTGCAGTTTTCCTCCTACGCATACAAATAGGTGTGCATATTGTGAACGAATCTTTTTAAAATAAAGTAGACCCAAGGTACTTTTTGAAAAAAGCCAGTTATATTACCCAAATTCATATTTCCTCCCTTTCTAATTGCTTTTCAGTCACTCACCTTTGGAATATGTATGAAATCCACACTGGCCTAGGTAGCTGTTTCAAGCAAGCCTGGTCATTTGTTTTTGGTCTTAAAGAATTTCAACCAAGTAACTATTCCTACGTGGATATGTTATGTTTTGTTTTGTTGAGTCAGACAAATTGTCTGTCTACAGTGCTGGAGACCTGGGTTCGATCCCTGGGTTGGGAATATCCCCTGGAGAAGGAAATGGCAGCCCACTCCAGGACTATTGCCTGGAAAATCTCATGGACAGAAGAGCCTCGTGGGCTACAAGTCCATGGGTTCGCAAAAAGTCGGACACAACTGAGCGACTTCACTTTCAGCTTTTGTTTTGTTTCACATGGATGTGTAATTTTGTCTTAACCATCATTCTCAGTTTCGTGGTGTTTTTTCCTCCATCTCTGTTTTCTAGTATATCATTCTCTTAATCCAACATGAAAATATTTTTTCTCACGCTCTGATACATCCTCTGTATTTTTCCCTTGTCAAAGAAGGCTATGCCAGCCTTGTACAATAGCTGAAGTGACTCTGGCACTTGGAACCACAAGGATGGTGAAACTTACTGGGTTCCCATTTAATTCCTGGAGGTCCTAGGTCTTCATGGTTAGAAGATCTAGCCATTTGTTGCTCTAAGAAAATACATTAAAAAAAACATATCTTAAAAGGTACAAATCATCATTTTCTTAAAAGCAGTATGTGATGTCTTAAATAATTCAATAATCTGTTGTTTAAATTTTTCTTAATTATGTTACTTAAAAATACTAAGTATATTGTTGTTAATTTAGTCCATAATGCATTTTAATATCTCTGTTCTTAAATAATCAAGAAAATTTGCCTTTCTGGCTAATTTCTTCTCTCATTTTCTTTACTTTTTTTAGTTTCATGCTATGGATACGTTGTATAGGCACGGCTATGATTTGAGCAGTGCAATTAGTGTCTTAGTACCACTTGGGGGACCTGTTTTATGCAGAGATGAAATGGAAGAATGGTCAGCCTCTGAAGCTAGTTTATTTGAAGAGGCATTGGAAAAATATGGCAAAGACTTCAGTGACATCCGTCAAGACTTTGTAAGTAGAAAACTATGAATTAAGTAAAATGTTGGAGTGGAAATATTTTGTCTCTTAAAAATTTGGTAAACCTTAAACTATTCATTAGCAAGCCTGTGACTTAGTAATTTTTGTCTGCTCAGTGTAGAATGCAGGTCAGTATTGTGGAGAGAGAAATTGACATTTGTCCTGAGAAGTAATTGTAAGACCCAGGGTCAGGAAGCCCCAAATTCTTGTTATAAACGTTGGCAGTATGAATTCATTCTCTTCACCTTGCTCTGAGTTCCAGGTTTAATTTATGCACAGCTTTTCTAACCATTTGCACTAGATACTTCTAATCTTTGCTTTTTAAGCTTGTTCTCCTTTAGACCTTGGGTATTTTTCTGGTTATCTTACTAATCATTGAGCCTGAATTTGATATAGACATCTAATACAAAAACAACCAGTACCAAGCAAAGCAAGAGGATTTGCTTTTTGGATTTTCAATCTTTATTCTTCCTGATAATGTACATGGTCTTACTTGTGTTTTAAATACTAGTTAATTGTGTATACTATTGTGTATTTGCTTTGTCTTATGGAATTGCTATTTTTAATTAAGCTTACAATCTCTTTGAAATGGAGAAATTTCTATTTGTGAAGTTCATAAATAGCTTTCTATAGCAGTCATTTTTTAAAAATTATGAAAATAGACTCTTTGTAATAGACTATGAAGTATATAATGTGAGCCAGTATCCTGTCTTTTATGTTGCTGCATCTTTTAAAAATCATTCTGAAGGAGAACTTTACTTATCAATATGAGTTGATATATTAAATCCCAAACATGATAATTAAAGCTGTTAGTGTCACTGGCATTTGTTTTGGCAGAACTTCACTCACACCCAGATTGTTATATGTCATGGTTTCAGTTTATAGGGTGTGCAGCTGGTAATTTAAAATGCATTGGTGGCATTTAGCTTCAGATGGCCAGTGTTACTAATGTAATATATAGTTACTACACCACTAAATAGAAACCGCAAAAACAAAACCCCCTAAAGAACAAAGTTTGCAGATCTGAGGAAGGAGTAAAGGTGAGGAGCACCAAAGTGAAGCTGTTCTTGCCTGCGTTGAGTGTGGCATGCTCATTTTATGTCCTGGTAGTCATTCTGAACTCAGTTCAACAGAGGATTGTTGAGCACCTGCAACGCACTAGGCATGCATCAGAAATGCAGTGTCCACATTGCATTTGTGGTCGTGATCAAGAGATCAAACGATAAGCCCTCAAGTAAAATATAGTGTAATCATTTCTTTCAGCCATAAGGACGAGTATTGTGGAAGTGGTGGGAAGGGAGCTATTGGTTGTGCCTGTCAACTCAGGAGTCTCTTCAGGGAGGTAACTGGCATTTCAGCTGGACCCCTGATGCGTAAAAGGAGAGAATAGCAGATTGACAAGTGTACACTGAGGTGTGAAACTTGTAGACAGTCCTCCTGGGCACTTAATTCAGGACTAGGAAATAACGCTCAACAGCAGCTTAATAAAAGACACTTGGACATAGAAGCTGGCATTCATAGGTAAAATAATGGTGTGAAAATGAGCATAACAGCAATAATGCTGTTAGATGGGATTTTGTTACCTTCATGACCTAATAAAATTCTTGTAAATTTGTTGCATTATATATATATTAGTTTTTCTGAAGGTAGTTAGAATGCTTGTCAATGAGCCAGTCCTCCACATTTGGATTGTTGTATTTTGAAGATTGGAATTAGCCACCAGTGTCAAAAACCTTGGGTTTCCCGGATGACTCAGCGGTAAAGAACCCGCTGCAGTGCAGGAGGTGTGGATGCAGTCTCTGGGTCAGGAAGACTCACCGGAGGAGGGCGTGGCAGCACCCTCTAGTATTCCTGCGGGGAAAGGCCTATGGATAGAAGAGCCAGAGGGCAACGGTCCACGGGGTCACAAAAAGTTTGATACGATTAAGCAACTGAGCATGTCAAAAACCTAAAAGAAGATAGACCATAAGGAGCCTAACTGTTTGAAGGGTTTTTGTTTAGTGTAGTTTTGAATAGTTTTTTGTAGTTTGGGGTGTTTGTTTTTAATCATTGTAGCTTTTGCCTTATTTATCTTTTTTTGAAATACAGAAGAGCTAGAGGGCAACGGTCCACGGGGTCACAAAAAGTTTGATACG
The DNA here is from genome assembly GCA_006408675.1 of Madoqua kirkii. Classification (NCBI taxonomy): domain Eukaryota; kingdom Metazoa; phylum Chordata; class Mammalia; order Artiodactyla; family Bovidae; genus Madoqua; species Madoqua kirkii. The sequence goes on from SJYC01008683.1 coordinate 28,728, forward strand.
ATTAAGCAACTGAGCATGTCAAAAACCTAAAAGAAGATAGACCATAAGGAGCCTAACTGTTTGAAGGGTTTTTGTTTAGTGTAGTTTTGAATAGTTTTTTGTAGTTTGGGGTGTTTGTTTTTAATCATTGTAGCTTTTGCCTTATTTATCTTTTTTTGAAATATAGCTGATTTACAGTTTTACTTTCTGTTATTATATAATTACATTTTAAAATATTTTTCCCCTTATAGTTTATCACATGATAGTTTTAATATAACTGCCTGTGCTATACAATAGAACCTTGTTTATCTATTCTGTATATGATAGTTTGCAGTTGTTAACCCCATCTTGAGTGTTGTTAACTTATTATCTCTCCCCTCCACCACCCTATACTTGAAATATATAAACTTAAAGGCCATATATGACAAGCCTTCAGCTACCATCATCATCAGTGAAAAGCAAGTATGTGGAAAGGTGTTCAACATCACTAATTATCAGAGCAGTACAAATCAAAACCACAACGAGATGTTGCCTCATATCTGTTGCTGCTGCTGCTACGTCGCTTCAGTCGTGTCCGACTCTGTGCGATCCCGTAGACGGCAGCCCACCAGACTCCCCCGTCCCTGGGATTTTCCAGGCAAGAGTACTGGAGTGGGTTACCATTTCCTTTTCCAGTGCATGAAAGTGAAAACTGAAAATGAAGTCGCTCAGTCATGTCTGACTCTTAGCGACCCCGTGAACTGCAGCCCACCAGGCTCCTCTGTCCATGGGATTTTTCCAGGCAAGAGTACTGGAGTGGGGTGCCATTGCCTTCTCCGTTATATCTGTTACCTATTATTTTTTTTTTAATGAGAGATGACAGATGCTGGTTGGGATGTGGAGATGTATGGGCATGAATTCTTCTTTAAATATTTGGTGAAGTCATCTGGTTCTGGGCATGTCTTTGTTGGAAGATTTTTGATTACTGATGCAGTCTTCTGTTCACATTTTCTATTTCTTCATGATTCAGTCTGGATTGTATACTTCTAGGAATTTATTCATTTTTTCCTAGATTATACAATTTAGTGAGGTGTAATTCTTCATAGCAGTCACTTAGGATCCTTTTATGTTTCTGCGATGTCATTTGTAAGGTCTTTCTCTTCTGATTCTGTTTATTTCAATCTTCTCTTTGTTTTTTTGGGGCCTGGGGTGTGCATGTCTCTTGGGAAGGGTGCAATGACGTCTCCTTCTCTAGGAGGCTAGCAGCAGCGGTGCTCTTGGTTATTACCTTGGTGGCAGAAGCTGCCAGCTTTCTCTGCAGAGGAGGCTGCTGAGGTTCACTCCAGCAAACACTACAGAATCCCCTAGTGTGCAAGCCGCCTGCACTCCACACTGCTGAGGGGCTGCTGAGTCCTCAGTGGCCAGGCCTGGCAGTCTTCTCTGCAGAGCAGGCTGCTGGTGACCGCAGTGGTATCCGCCGTGTGGTTCATGCTGACGTCCTCCACCCTTCGTTGTTCTTAGCCATTTCCAGGTGTCTCAGCTGAAGTCCATCTCCTCAGTGATCCTTCCTGTGCAGTTATTCTCCACTTGTGGCTACACTGTGTTGTTGCAGGTTCTTATTTGACTCTTGTATTCTCCTAGGGCAAGTTTCACTTGTTGCTAACTGTCTAATTATTGTACCAAGACTGGTACATCCTCCTCTCTCTTGCCGGCATCTCTCTCTCCCTGTCCATTTTGTCTAGTTTGTTGTCATAAAGTTGTTCATAATTTTATTATACTTTTAAGTTCTGTGGGATAGATTTGTAATGATGTCATCTGTCAGATTGCTGATACTGGTTATTTAGCTCTTCTTCTTTTTTCATCTTTAGTTTGGCCAGGGAGGTTATCAATTTTATTGATCTTTACAAAGAACCAATTTTTTATTTGATTGATTTTTCTGTTTTCCGTTCCATTGATTTCTGCCTTTCTGTTGTTTATTTCTTTCCTTCAGCTTGCTCTGGGCTTATGTTCTTTGTGTTTTCCTAGGTTTGTTTTTTTTTGTTTGTTTTTTTGTTTTTTTTTGGTAAGCTTGGAGTTTAGATCATTACTTTGAAACTTTTCTTCTAATGTAATCATTTATTTAGTAGTATACTTTAGGCTGACAGTGAAATCAGGTTTGACCGAGAATTGACTTCCGCTTTGTTTGAAAAACTTTACTGTCTCTTTGGAAAAGATATTAATCTCTTTAAGTATTCTGAAGATGTCTCTTTGTCTGGCTTACGTAGCATCTGATAAGAAGTTCCTATGTATGTAAATGTTTCGTTTTCCTTGTGCGGAAGACTGTCTCTTCACTTTGGGTCCGTAGCAGGTTTTGCTGCTGCACTGTGCCCTTGGTAGGCTTTTCTGTATACTTACTGTCCCTGTAGTTCACTGAGTTTCCTAGAGCTCAGCTTTGCTGTCTCTGTGTTAGTTTGTATTGATCTGTCTTCTAGAACACTAATTCTTTTTCTTGGCTATGTCCAGTATACCGATAAAACTTGTTAAAGGAATTCTTCACATACAGTGCCATATATTCCTAACATTTACATTTTATTTTTATGCTGTTTGTCTTTGCATAAATTCCCTATCTATTTACGTATTGTCTACCTTTTCAACCAGATCCTTTCGTGTATGAATATAGTCTCTTATTGGCTAGGCTTGGATTTCCTTACTGTTTGGCTGCCTTCAGTGTACTGCTGTCGTGCAAGGCCTAATGGTTCATGTACCGTCTTTGAACTCCACAGCACCCCAAAAGCCTAACTGGATTTCCCCTTTCTTGCCAGATATGTCCCCCACCCAGCAGGAAAGGGTGAGGGCCATATGGCTAATGGACCTCATACCCCACCCCCAGCCTTCAACCTAACGGGCTTCATTTCCCTGCGAGCGGGCCGAGTTATTGACACAAGCCAATCACCTGCTTCTGTGGGGCCTTCTTCCAGAACCAGGCATGTGTCCCCCTCTTGTTACATGGCACCGCGTTCCACAGCCCTGCTGGACTCTCCAGCCCCAGCTGCTCCCCTTTATCTGCACCGTGTCCTCTTCCCCTGGGCTGTGAGTGTAAGTGACTGCTGTCAGCCTCGTTTGTCTCAGGCGTCACGTTTGTATGCCTGGCCTCCTTCCACTGTTTGAGGATTGGGTCTCTCCCTCACTAGAAGGGTGAATGGGGTGAACTGAACACCCACAGACTCCAGCGTCTTACCTGTGCTTAATGTGGGGCCTGGGCTTCCCAGGTGGCGCTAGTGGTAAAGAACCCGCCTGCCAGTGCACGAGACATATGAGATGTGGGTTTGATCCCTGGGTCAGGAGGATCCCCTGGAGGAAGAAATGGCAACCCACGCCAGTCTTGCCTGGAGAATCCCAGGGACTGAGGAGTCTGGCAGGCTACAGTCCATAGGGTCATAAAGAGTCGCACACGACCGAGGTGGCTTAGTAATGTGGGGCCTGGAAAGCAGAGAGTTTTTTTGTTTTTCAGTGTGCCTCTCCCATCCTTGGCAGGCCTTGTGCTGTGGAGCCTTTCTCTGCCTTTTTGCCCTTCCCCCTGTGGTAGGGTGGTGGTGGTGATCCATGGTATGGCTCGGGATTTCTTCGCTGTCCTGTTCCTGCCCAGTCCTGTGCCCATGTTTCAGCGGTGGTGCTCCCACAACAGTTGTACTCTTTCTCCAGCTCCCTTGTGGAGACCAGTCTCTGCCTTGGGCAGCCTTTTGTTAGCAGGGGTTCTTGGATGTAAGCGCGTTTCCAGTCCCCCTCCACTGGCCGCTACATGTTGCCTGGGACTGGGGGGCGGGTCTAGTCCATCTCCAGTGGCAGATGCATTGCTTTGTATGAGTGAAAGATCTGGGAAGCAAGGGGCTGCCTTTTAAATCCAGTGGCAGCAGGTCGCCGCTGTGCACACCCACACCTCCACCCTTGGGCAGCTGGCTTGTCCTGTCCCAGTTCTTTCTGCCGAATATCGGATGCAGAAAGGGGGTGTGTCAGTTCCCTCTGCACTGTTATATTTAGCTTCATCTTAGAAAGTTTGATAAATTGTATGTTCAGTTTCATTTCTTCATTTTCCCTTATGGTTTCCTTTTTGATCCATGGGTTATTTAGAAGTAAGTTCCACATACTTTAGGGTTTTTCCCCCCATATATATTTTTGGTTATGAATTCCAGTTTAATTCTGTTGTTTTCAGAAAGCATACTTTGTTAAACACACACACAAACTTTACATTTTGAAGATTTGATTAACTCTGCCTTAGTATATGGTTTGTTTGTAGTGTGTAGTATATAGTATAGTATATATAGTATATGGTGACTGCACCGTGTGCTGTTGAATAAGTATTTTGCTGTTAGGTATAATATTCTATAAATGTTACTTGGGTCATGCTTATTAATCGTGTTGTTCAAGTCTTCTGGAGAGTTCTATTACTTGTTGAGAGTAGTATTAAAAGTCTGTAGATAGAGTTGTAGATTTTTCTAATTTTCTTTTTTTTAAATTATTTATTTTAATTGGAGGCTAATTACTTTACAGTATTGTAGTGGTTTTTGCCATGCATTGACATGAATTGTATTAGGTTTTTGCTTTAAATATGTTGACTCTCTGTTGTTATGCATATACATTTTTAGGATTGTTATGTTCTCAGGATGAATCGACCTTTTACTGTTTACATTATGCTTCTTTATCCCTGGGATAATATTCCTTGTGGCAAAATCTGATTTTTCTCCTATTAATATAACCATTCCAGCTTTGTTGTTTACATGATATATTTTGTTTCCATTCATTTTACTTTTGTTTATGTCCACAGTGGGCTTTTTGTACACATAATAAGTTGAATCTTTTTTTTTCCCCCAGCCAATCTAACAATCTCTGCCTTTTACTTCAAGTGTTTAGACCACTTGCCTTTAATATAATTGTTAACTATAATTAACCGTTTAAATCCATCATTTTAACGTGAGTTTTCCATTTGTCCCATTGTTCTTTTTCTTTTTTAAATAATATTTTTATGACTTCCATTTTATCTCTACTAGTGGCTTACTAATTAAACTTTTGTTTAGTGGTTTACAATGTGTATCTTTAATGTACCACAGTTTACCTTCAAATAAATACGACTTAGATTACATAGACTGGAAAGACCACGAAACAGTGCACGTCCAGTTCCTCTTTCCCATTCCTGTGCTTTTGTTGCCGTACACTTTATTCCATGTTCTAAGTTCCACAGTGAATTATTGCTGTTCCTTGCTTTAGGCAATCAGTGATTTTTTAAAAGAGATTAATCTCCGCAATATTTATTTACTTATTTTCCTATCTTTCTTCACAGTGGCTTGGGAATTTAACTTGTTCAGTTGATTGTCTTGTAATCTTAGCTCTCTGATGGTCTAAAGAGTTGGTATGGTTTGAAAAAATTTTTTTGTTTTTCCGCTCATCTTTAGAGTGGGGATGCCTTTCTTTTGTGGATTTCTACATCCTAAACAGGACCTGAAATATGCAGAGGAACCTGAAAAATCTAAAGTGCAGAATAGCAAAGTCAGTCCCCCTTCATATAGTGGAGTCTTTGCCATAGAAACACTTCACTGAAGGATATTTCCTGGCTATTGTATCATTTAAACTTCAGTTGCAGATAACAAAATTATAAAAGCTGTTTTAAACTGAATGGTGTTTAATTATAGAAATTAGATACTTAAAATCATTGATAGGGTTGGAGGAGGAGACTCAAGCTGGATCTCAGAATATGGGATGCCTTTCTTTTGTGGATTTCTACATCCTAAACAGGACCTGAAATATGCAGAGGAACCTGAAAAATCTAAAGTGCAGAATAGCAAAGTCAGTCCCCCTTCATATAGTGGAGTCTTTGCCATAGAAACACTTCACTGAAGGATATTTCCTGGCTATTGTATCATTTAAACTTCAGTTGCAGATAACAAAATTATAAAAGCTGTTTTAAACTGAATGGTGTTTAATTATAGAAATTAGATACTTAAAATCATTGATAGGGTTGGAGGAGGAGGCTCAAGCTGGATCTCAGAATAAACCCACAGAAACGATCCCTAAGTGAGCTGTTACCTCTGCCCACAATGGGAATTGAGAAGCTGCTGCGTTAACGTCTGAGCCAGTGTCACACTGCTATAGCCACGATCTTCGGATCAGGAAACCTCTGGCAGACTCATGGGGTCTAGAACAATTCTGTGCCTCTTACTTTTGCTGCCGCAAGATGGATCCCTCGCTATGCACCATCCATACTGTGCCTGCTTAATTTACTTCTGAACTTGTCTTATACATTTGACTGGCAGAAATGAATCACAGGGGAGTCTTAGAAATACCGTGTTTGGATTTCTAGTCTTGGTAGCATAAGAAAGTGAACTAGCAGGAAGTTGGAAAGGATACCGAGCAAGTCAAAATTAGAGACAGTAGAATCCATTTGAGTGAGCCCATTTGAGGAGGAAGAAATTTATTAAAGGGTGTCAGAAAGCTAACAGACCTCCAGAAGGGCCAGGGATCCATGTTTTGGTGCTTCATAGCCAGGACTTCCGAAGCCAACAAACCTACCTGACCCCACAATGGCGACCCTCGAGCAGGAATCCCCCCCAGCCCCCGTCGTGTCTGCTGCCTCCTCCCACCCATCTTGCTTGCTTCTCTTCTACCCTGACTCTGTCAGTAAGTGCCATGTATCTCAGCTCTATTCTTAGAACACTACTTTTTCCCGAGTTTTGTATTACAGTAATTTTGATTATAAGTGAGGGAAACTCAACCTCACCTAGCTTAGAATAAAAGATAGGTATTTTGGTTATATTAGGATTCTTAGTTACTAGGTACACAATCCACTACATCTAATTTAAGCCGAAAGGCATATAGAATATTAAATTCTCATACTACTTTTTCCCGAGTTTTGTATTACAGTAATTTTGATTATAAGTGAGGGAAACTCAACCTCACCTAGCTTAGAATAAAAGATAGGTATTTTGGTTATATTAGGATTCTTAGTTACTAGGTACACAATCCACTACATCTAATTTAAGCCGAAAGGCATGTAGAATATTAAATTCTCATCAAGTCTCTGGGAAGACTAGAGACCTAGGTTTGATGCTGCCCATGCCCTCTGCTGTTTGAAAGAAAGGTCAGCACAGATGCTGGCTACAGTCCATGAGGTCACAAAAGAGTCAAACACAACTTAGCGACCAAATAACACCAATTATCCCTGAACTATTAGAAAATATGGTGCTGTTTCCTTAAATGAGGAAGCTTAAATTTAATGTCACAGCATCCATCTCTGATGTTTATTCCTCTTCTGGTTTTAACCACAGCCCTGTCTTTATAGCTCATAACTTCTGCATTAAATTATAAAGGTAAAAGCACACCACCACCAACAGACTTTATATAAAAATAGAATATAACTTAGTGACCAAATAAAACCAATTATCCCTGAACTATTAGAAAATATGGTGCTGTTTCCTTAAATGAGGAGGCTTAAATTTAATGTCACAGCATCCATCTCTGATGTTTATTCCTCTTCTGGTTTTAGCCACAGCCCTGTCTTTATAGCTCATAACTTCTGCATTAAATTATAAAGGTAAAAACACACCACCAACAACAGACTTTATATAAAAATAGAGAAGTCGGTGCAGAAGGAAAATAATTACACTGAGCAAGGAATGAAATATAGATATTTCTCTAGTCTTCCTTTCTCCCTTTGTGAAACGCTTTCTGATGACTTAGGCATCATTCAAAATAGAACACCTCCCCCTCCACTTCTCCTGACCGAGTTTTGTATCAGAGTACTTTTGATTGTAAGTGAGGGAAACTTATAAACCTCACCTAGTTTAGAAGAAAAGATAGATATTTTGGTTATATTAGGTTTCTTAGTTGCTGTTGCTGCTGCTAAGTCGCTTCAGTCATGTCTGACTCTGTGCGACCCCATAGACGGCAGCCCACCAGGCTCCCCATCCCTGGGATTCTCTAGGTAAGAATACTGGAGTGGGTTGCCATTTCCTTCTCCAATGCATGAAAGTGAAAAGTGAAAGTGAAGTCGCTCAGTCATGTCCAACTCTTTTCGACCCCATGGACTGCAGCCTACCAGGCTCCTCTGTCCATGGGATTTTCCAGGCAAGAGTACTGGAGTGGGGTGTTGCTAAGTACACAATTCATTACATCTGATTTAAGCCAAAAGGCATATAGGATATTAAGTTCTCATAAAATCTCTGAGAAGACTAGAAACCTAGGTTTGGATACTGCCCACGCCCTCTGCTATTTGAAAGAAAGGCCAGCACAGTATCTAGGATGATCAGAGTTCTTCTGGTCTGGTGGGGTGACCCAAACCTTCACTACTGCAGATTCTGAGTCCCGGGTTAAAGACAGTGTTCTGTGGAAATAAGTCATTCATAAGTCTGTGTAACCATACACAGCCAATGTATTTCAGGCAAAAAAGGGAAATCATATCTAGAATAATTGTCCATTCAGTAAAGACAGATAACTGCTATTCTGGGATGCTGAGAGTCTAATCTAGCTGACGTTTTACTAGGAATGGTCCCATGCTGGAGGCCCTTTGTACTTTGTTCCTTGCAGGTTAGACCTTGGAGGAATCAGATCAGAATCGGTAAGGGAGATCCTTGTGGTGGCTTCCACGTGTGTGTCTATTTTGTTTGTGTCCTTTGAGCAGTCATTGGGTGTCTAGGGAAAGAGGCTGGCTGGCAGCCATAGAGGGGATCATCTTGGCCAGCAGATGAATGAGAAACCTCATGTGCAGAGGACCTTTGTGAGAACAGGGACTCAAATATCCTCACAGCCAGACCCCCTCCAGGTGTCTGTCCCCCAGATCTCTTTTCTAAGCCTCATTGCAACCTGCAATCTGATTCCTTTCAAGTCTCTGATCATTGTGTCAAAGAAATGACCATTGTCCGTGGGTGGATGTAGATTAGTACCTCTGGCCTTCTCTCTTGCAATTCAAAGTACAACATCAGATGACCACTCTCGTGGTCTGCCCTCCACAAGGGTCTCCCCTCTTCACTGTGCTTCAGGCACTCCTGCTTGGGGCTGAAATGCTACAGAGTCTAATTCCGGTTGGTGCCAGCATCATGCGGAGCCATCTGTTGCATTTGGATTTTTTTCCTCTTCAGTTGGCATATCGTAGGGAACTCCCGTGAAGCCAGAGTGAGGGTTGAGGGAGAGATTATACTTCATCTGGAGTAGACACAGACAGGATCTACACCTCTTGATGAGAGCCTGGTGATGCTGAGCACAGCTGATTAGGAATTATGACTTAGATAAAATGTGGCTCATGAGCAAGCTTGGGTTACATGTCACTTGGTTTTCTTTTTTCAGACTACCAGGTAAACTGCATGCCAGGGGCTGTTTCCCAAAAGAATAACTAGGAGATAAGAAGTCTTGCTTTGCTTAAAACCCTAGGAGACTATGCCTAGGGTTTTGCTGTAGTCAGCTCCTTAACACTGCCCCTCAGACCCTTTCAGCTCCATTAGATTGCTTTATGTTAAATTGGAGAAAATTATATTCGCTTTAACTGCAATTGAGATGGCAGCTGTGCCGATCTGTTCCTGTAAGGAGACCATATTTGTTGAAGGTGGCACCCAATTAAATTTAAAAATAATTTCATTTTTCTAAACTCCGTTTATTTTTCTCTTCAGGCCAAACAGGTGAGTTAAATATGGAGGTGATAGGAATGTCATGAATGGTGTTCATGTAGGTCACAGACAGACCCCTAGCTGCACTGGGGTCTGGGAAGAACTATTTAAAGCCAGTGGTACATTAGAGCAAGCTTGATGAGAGTCAGAGGGTGCTGACTCACCCATCAGTAAGTCTGCCTCAACAGCTAACAAGTGCCCTGATTGGCTTCTTGAATGAATAACAGATCTCCCTTTACAGAAGGACATACTAAATATTTTCTTCCATCTTGGGTATCATAAGTAGAAGCTCATTTGGCCATTCTTGAATAATTATGGAAAATAGCAGACAAGCTTCCTACTTTTCTGATATGTACCACACTTGGCTGTTTTTGGGAGACTTAGGTTTTCATTTTATTTACAACAAAATAGATTAAAGTAGAGCAGTTTTTGAAAAGGTGAGAGGTACTGTGCTGCAGACCAATGACCCCTAGCTGTGGATGTCATCTTTGGAAGTTAAAGAACTCAAACGAGACTTCAAAATACTATTTCTAAAAATTATACTTCAACCTCACCCATAGCCCGAGAAAAACTGGTTAAGTCATGAAATGTTATCAGTCATAAGGTTTATAATTTTAAACAAAACGGGGGCTGAGAAATGTGTTATATCATCACCTCTATCTGAATAGAACTTGTTTGGAGACCCTTTGCTCAGAATTAATTTCAGTTTTCTCAAACATTTCTAGAATGCATCTCCTTATTGCCTCATTATTTTTAAGAAGTGGTTTTAAAGGAAAATAGTTCCTACAGTAGCTTGTTTTCATTATCATGTTACATATTTTTTCAGCTCCCTTGGAAATCACTGACTAGCATCATTGAATATTATTACATGTGGAAAACTACTGACAGATACGTGCAGCAGGTAATTTTTCATGTTGCTACCAATATAGTTGCATTAAAATGAACTATTTACACATTAATATTTCTTAGCGATATACTTAGTTTTAAATTTGTTTTGTTTGCTTTATCTTTTCTAGACCACTATGAACTATGTAGTTTCATATCTTTAGCATATCATTTTAAGATTTTAGTCTTAATATTTTCTTTACTTCAGATTCCATTATGATAAATATTTTGAAAAGATAGCAGGGAAAGATCCACCAGAGAGGTATTATTTTCCTTGTACGTGCCTGGTGCTTCATCTCTTTGTTGGTATAGTTGACAGAAATGACTTCAGATGTGTAAAGAGTTCTGAAACCTCCTGGACATTTATGTGATTATATCAAGTGTTTGACCTTAAGTATAGTAGTTAGTCTTTGCTAGTTTAATGTCTTTACTATTTAAAGTTTACTGTACATAAATACAGAACTTTCCCCCAAAATTATCTCTAAAAGCAGAGATTAACTTATTTTTTAAATCTTCCCCAAATGTCCCAAATTGAGGTAATTCTCTCAATTACTACATTTGGAGGAAAAGTATATTTTCCTCAGGTGACCTAGTATATTATATTCTTCTAGATCCATGTCAGAACTGGTAGAGACAAAGGGGAAAATAGATTTAACAGGCACTTTTTCCCCTAAGTATGTGATCACCCAATGGCAAGTGTTACACTCTGTAAAAATACAATTTAAAGGATCACTAAAAAATTACCCTAGTGAGTTGTTGAGGTTGTGATAGTGAATTGTACCCATGGCTTGTTGAAAAATGTCCAGTGTTATCATCATATATAATTCAGAAAGTGCTTATTTCAAACTAGCATCCAAAACCAAGTAAGATGGTTCTTTAGAACATTTTCTGCCATCTTCTCATCTTTTGTTGACTTTCCAGATAAAGTTTGCATACGCCCACCCCACCCCCAGGATCTACTTAGGTAGATGTGAAGACCATGTGCTCTGGAAGTCTGTGTTATTCAAAGTGAAAAGAGTTTCTAGAGATGGTGGCAATGATGGTATCAAGGATGGTTGAAATGTGTTTGAATGAATTAAATTATTTCCAAAAATTTTAACTCCTTATTTAAAGGTTTTAAGTTGTCTCCTTAAATTTTTTAATTTCCTTCTCATTGAGAAAATGGAGGCTTCCCTTGTGTTCTGATTTGTCGTAATTCTGAATGTCCACCTTACATTGTTTTCTTTCTCTATTTGCATTTTCTGTTGTGGTGGTCAGCCTCTGGCTTTGATTATGTAATCTTTTCACCGTGCCTTTCCCTGCATTTGGCTCCTAATTGGTTCCTAAAAATCTGACATGAGTTCAATCAAGCTTTAAAGTTTACTGCATACTTCCCAAGATTATGAGGGTAAATGCTTATTTAATTGGACTTAATTACTGTCTCTTTCTTTCGCATAGACTTTGGAAACTAATCACCTCTGAATAATTTTCTAAAAGCAAAGATCATTGTTTTTTTGTCCCTCCCAGAAAGGCAAAAAAGAAATAAAATAGAAACTAAATGTGGAAAGTAAAAATGATTACTTATAAGTTTGATTTATCTACTCCTAGAGGAATGGGAAATGGAGTTGCTCATTGCATTATTTTTAAAATTTGTGTCTAAAATGTTTTTAATACCTGTTATGTACCTCAGAATCTAGTGATTTTTTTCTTACAAATTTCTGCAGTTTAAGAACATGTGCATGAAAGAAAAACTCATCTTAAAAAGATAGTTTTTGAATTATGTTTTAATGTTTTATTTTCTTGTGAATTTTTTAAGACAGATGAAGTGGTAATAATTATTTTGATGTTGTGTGTGTAAAATATTTCATCTGTCTTTTCAATTAGAAACGTCTAAAGGCAGCAGAAGCTGAGAGTAAACTGAAACAAGTGTATATCCCAACTTAGTAAGTAATGGAAATCTTATAAAATATTTGCCATGGTATTAATTCTATCCAAAACAAAATGTTTACATTTTTGTCATCTTCAGCCAGATTTGAATTTCTTTGTGTATCTTATTTTCTCCCACTACAAAGCATAATTTGCTTTCCATTTTAATGCCACTGCAGTGATTTTATTTTAGGAAGAAAAATGGCTCATGGGGGAATCCCCAGGTTGACTAAGAAAAGGACCAGAGCAAAAATGCCATCAAAGCTTCAGGGAAAGTATTAGAAAACTAACCTATAAAAATATTATTTAAGCACATATGTTTCAGAAAGCTAGCAACTTTTGAGACTTCTGTATTTATAAAATGTATTTTATTTGGGTAACGCGCATTACCCTTTTGAGGATTGTTTTTATTTTATGGAGGATTTTACATTGTTTGGGGAAAGTTAGGGAACGTAATTAGAACCAAACTTTGTAAATATTGGATAAATAATAAATAGGTCTTGATTGTTTCAGATGCCTAGCATTCTATCATTATCTTCTGGGTTTAGGAATTATTGTATATTAAAGTGAATGCCAGTTTTCATTTGCTACATTTTAAATGAATTATCTTTTTGTTGTTGTTGAGGTCATAAGTTTGACAGTTTATTTGTTCAAGCAGATTTAGTTTATTGAGCACCATGCATATAGTGCTATCCTAGGTTCTTTGGGAATTAAAATGAAATTCGCTATAAAATTCTATGTACTGATTCAGACCTTTTCACTCTTTTGAGTTCAGTATAGTTATCGTATATCTAGCCTTTTCTTTACTGAATTTCAGTACATTAATACATATTTTAATACACAGGAGGCCTCATAGACAATGAATTGTTATATTTCTTATTAGTCTTTTTTCTCAAGGTAGATAACATGTAATTTATAAGGTCCATAATTTTTATTCAGAGGTATAATGTCCTTTCTGCAGAGTGGTTTCTAATATTTTAGACAATTATATGTTTTATTTGACTAATCTATAAAAGAGCAACTCCCCAAAGAAAACAGTGTTGTGGTTCATGTGTCTTAGATTTTCAAAAGCAAGCATACCAGCATTCCTATACTTTACAGTGCTGTCAGATTACAGGAAAAGTAGCTAGTACTCACCAAATACCACAGATAATTGTTTCTATTCAGTTTTGCATTGACTTTGGCGTCTTGATCTAAGTCGAAGACTAGTCTGTGGGTCAAATCTCACCTGCCACCAGTTTTGGTAAAGTGTTTACAGAACAGCCATGTTCTGTAAATCATATATGTAAATAGAAGTTATGAATCTATATTGTTGAGTTGGATAAGAAGCTGAGTTCTTTGAACAATTTCCCAGTTAACTCTGAAATATTATTTTAAAACAGATTGTAGGTTAAGTTGGTTTTTGACCACACCACATGGCTTGTCACACCCCAGGGGTCGAACATGAGTCCACACCCACAGTAGTGAAAGCACTGAGTCCTAACCACAGGACCGAGTTATTTTTCGCTCTTACTTGTTTGAACCTGGCAGTCTCCTGTATGCGAAGCCTCTGTTCAGTACTAGAAGTAGATCAGTTAGGAAGACAGGTGGTCTTCTGGAGCCTGCATTCTAGTGTGGGGGAGACAGAGGCCAAACAGCTAGTCACCCAGCGTGACGAGGACTGTGGAGAGAGGAAGAGCTTGTGTGAGAGTTTATCCTGGGGAACCACACTCAGCTGATGCTGTCAGGGAAGATTCCTTGTGGAGGTGAGTTTGAGTGAACTCTAGGCAAGGGATTAATTGGGTGATGGGGGCTTTCCAGGCTGATGGAATCATAAGATGGGGAGGGGCAGATCATAGTTAAGGAGCAGAGAGAAAGGCAGTATGGCTGATATGAAGAGAGTGGTGAGCCATGAGAGGCCAGTATGGTGGGCAGGGGGCAGGGGTTAGCCCTCAGATGAACACTGGAATTGGATTTGAAACAAGGAAGTGTCGATCAGATTTGTATGCGCTTTAAGATGACTGGCTGTATTTTGGGAAATGGTTTGGGGAGTCAGGGGAGTGGCTGTAAGGACACCAATTATGAAGTTCTTGGAGAAGAAAGATATAACAACTTGACCTAGACCTGTGGCCTGGACAGTGCATGCTACTTGGAGGTGATTAACTTGTATGGAGGGGTGGAGGGGAGATGTTGAATCCCAGGTTTCTGGCTAGCTTAATTAGGAGGATTGCTGTGCTGTTCACCATGATGAGAAGCTGCAGCAGAGAACCAGGTTGGGTCATTTTGAGTTTGCTTTCTTCAAAAAGAGGTGTTGACTGTGTTGTCAGATATATTGTTCTTAAACTCAGAAGAAAGTTCTGGGCCAGAGGTCCAAATTTGAGCTTCATTTGCATAGAATATTGTTCTTGAAACTACAGATTTCTTAGAGTAATAAGAAATTAGAGCCTTGGACCAAACTTGAGGAAATCTAGTATTTCTATATCAGATAGAGTATGAAAGCCAAAAAAAGAATAGCCAGGTGAGTGCATTATTACACAGCCCGAGAGGGGAGTGTCTTTCAAGGAGGGAAAGAGGTTAACAGTGTCAAATACTCGTGAAAAACAGCCAGGGAATGTAGCAAGATGGAGGTGGTTAGTAACAGTGAAGATTGGCAGCTCTCAAGAAAATTGGCTGAAAAGGCAAATTCCTGGTGTTGAGGATTGAGTATGGGTAGAGTGGAGGTGGGTTTTTTTGTTTGTTTGTTTGTTTGTTTGTTTGTTTAAATAGAGATAGGTTTCCATGGTAAATTTGGGTCCAGGAAAGAGAATCAAGTGTACAAAGTTCTCAAGAGAGCAGGAGAGCTGGAGTCTGGAGCACAGAGGAGGGGAGGAAGGATTTGGGCATTAGCTAAAAGGAAGGGCTTTTATATATAAAGCTTCATATAATGCAGCTTTAAAAATTTTATTAAAATCGTCACATTAGCATCAACCTGAGAATTAATCTCTAGGTTCTCGGTTTTGAAAAGCATATGTGTAGTGGTTGACCTGTCTGTATTCCACCTTTGCATACTTATTTTCCTTTTGTGATTAGTATAATTAAAGTCAGTGGTTTATTCAGCCACATTTAATTCTAGATTCATTTGAACAACTGAAGTTGTGTTTACTCTTTCGCTTTTTTCAGGCTGCTCAGCTGTAAATTTGTATTAGCTCTCTTTTAACATATATATCTGGCCCTGTGTTAAATGTCAGATATTTTCATATCTAGAGAAAATCTTCTGAAATTGACATTATCAGCCATTTGACTTCAAGGGGTATCGTTTCTGACTATGCATAGTAGATTTTTACAGACCCTTAGAAATCATAGTCATTGTTAATCACCACTTTTAATTTTGTGTTTCCAACTGAAATCTATAGAGGAGAAATACTTTTTGTCTGTTTTAAAATATGTTTTTATAACCAATTTGTCTTCAAAATACATTGCTGGCACAGATAAGAAGTATAAATAATATCCCTGTTTATAGAATAGGGCTTTCAGTACACACACAGGTCAGATGGTTTCACTTAAGAGTTACAGTATCACTGGCAGAAAGAAATCTTAATTTGTCATCAGGTCAAGTTTACTGGTAAATGTAAGTGTGGGAATGAGAAAGAGCAAAAAGGAAACTCATGAGTCTACTCTCTGGTGAAACTTCAAATATCTGTCTTAATAGCTGTGAACTCTCTTTAGTTAACTGGCCATAGGAATATATATAGTCCGCATGTAGTCATTCAGCATTCATTACTAACAAATAATTTGCTAGTTTTTTTTGTTTATTTTCTGCCCAGCATATAGACATGAAAGCTCCTCTAGAATGAAAGTTGCTTGATGTCAGCACTTTTCTTTACTGGACCCTGAATAAATATGTTAGGTGAATTAAGAGTGTACTTGAGGACATACTGTGTACACCTAGGTATACACTGTGTACACCACAGTGTTCTTGGCCGTGACTGGTAGGCAGGGCAGTTAGGCTACCCCAGTTGGGAAAAAGTGAACCGTGTCAACACAGTAAATACCAAAACAGTCCAGGCTACATGATTCTGAGGAATACCGACACAGTCCAGGCTACATGATTCTGAGGAATACCGACACAGTCCAGGCTACATGATACTGAGGAATTATGACTTCTGGAAATCTGATAGATACTACCTTTTTCCTCTTAAAAAGAAATGCCTCGGATGCATCTATTGGTTTCTCTAATTTCAAGTGCTCTGTAATCATCTTCATAAAAATTCAAGCATAATGGAAATGATGAGTGGTCACAGTCTCCTGAAATGCTTTTACCTCTCACAGTAAGCCCAGCCGATATCCACAGTGTCACTGCAGACATGCAGCTTTTGTGCGTTTACTTGAGCGCCAGTGTGTAGGGCCAGCAGCTGTCACTCTAGCAGCAGGAATAGGCAGTGGTTTTCTCTAAACACTGCACACTGCTTAATTTATTTAATCCAGAAATTATTTTGTCATGATAAGTAATAAAATTTAATAACTTGCATCTTCCAAAATTTCAGACAGTATCCTAAGGAAATTGTGTCTGGGTGAGGAAGAGATATGACTACTTATTTTGTGAGTGTCACGCTTATGAGATTGGTTTTTACATAGCCTCGGTTTATAAAGATAAATGGTTTGGGTTCATTTAAACACCTTATTTTTTTTTCTTCTTCATCAAACATTCACATGTTTATGTGTGGTTAAGATAAATCAGTAATGAAATGTAGAGCCTTTTACCTTGTTACACAAGTCATTTTTATCACTTCACTTTATATTTGAAAGCAGCAAACCAAATCCCAACCAAATATCCACCAGCAATGGCAAACCTGGTGCTGTGAACGGAGCCGTGGGAACCACATTCCAGCCACAAAACCCTCTCCTCGGACGAGCCTGCGAGAGCTGCTACGGTGAGTTTCCTCCAGCAGGGCTTACTCCCCACTCCAGCCCCTGCTCCCCCAGGGACGGTGCTGGCAGCATCCGTGGGAGGTGTGGGAGTCAGCCCTGCGTGGAGAGCAGGATGAGGCAGCCTCAGAGTGAACAGATGCCCATCCTTACCTTCCGCTTGCACGCTCACTTTAGGTGTTAGGTTCCTTTGATTTGCTTCTGTGGTGTCCTGGGTTTGTTGAGTATTCCACAGCACTGCATGCTAAGCTGCATTCCAAGCTGTTACTAGCTTTGTGCAAACCATGGTCCCACAAAACATACCAATATACCTTTTGGTGTTTCTCAGTATATTTTGACAAATTAAAGGCTCCACATAACTTTGTAGGAAGGACTTACTGCTAGAAAATGGTATTTATAGTCCTCAGACCAGTTGCCTTAGAGCACAGGCTTGGGAGACACTGTTTTATGATACTCTTGTATTTATCAGTATTTACCTTGTTAATGGAGAAGGCGATGGCAACCGACTCCAGTATTCTTGCCTGGAGAATCCCGTGGACAGAGGAGCCCGGTGGGCTGCTACTACCTGATGCTGGCAGCATTATATTTGCCTTGAATGTTAACTTGAGGTGTTGAGATGAACTGTTAAGTAGTTGATACTTTTTCTCTTTTTCTTTTGGCTGCACCTCTCTGCATGTGGAATCTTAGTTCCCTGACCAGGGGTTGAAGCCACGTCCTCTGCAGGGTTGATGCTGAGTCTTAACCACTGGACTGCCGTGGAGGTCCCAGATACATTTTTTTTATTTCTTTAAAACCTCAAACAACACTATAGTCTCTTAAATGAGGCTGTGGTGACACAATCATCCATATGTACTTCCAGTCAGAGCAGCCTGGTGTGGAGGAGGGAAGGACACCAGTGTTGACTAAAAACATCTACTTGGTGCCCTCTCTACAGCTCTCTGGGAAGAGAGTAGCCACTGCACTGAGGCCACAGCAGTGAGGGGCGTTTTTGACTCCTCCATGCCCCATACCAGGCTCCAGCATTAGGAAAGGCTTTTAAAGCCAAAACATGTAATTATCTTTCCTACAGCCAAGGAAGGTGTGAGCCAGACACATTGCTGTCTTCATAGAAATAGCACATGCCTAACCATTTTCTGTACCAGGAGAGTGCAAAGGGAAACACTTTGTGGAAAATCAGATTCTTTTGGTCAGAATTTTACATGGATTACATAGCTGTTTTTGCATTGGGGGAAATCTTAGATTTTGAACTTCACTTATAATTAAATGAAAGTAGGAAGACTCCTAAAGAAATGCTAGTGGCTTAATGTGTCTTATTTTTGCTTTACAAACCCCCTTTCATCTTATATGTAGTCTCACATATCCCTTCAAATAATTATTCCACCATTTTTATATGTGCATGACAAAAAAGCAGTTTTAATTTTATAATCTTTGAGGTCCATGTTTTAAATTACTTATATTTCAATATAATACCAAATTTATCTTTACAGAAAGAATTTGATGTTTTCTATTTGTCAGTCTTTAATTGAATTTGAGTTAATTGTATAAAGAGAAAGGCATTTGTTGACATATTAAAATGATATGTCATGATTAATTTGGATAAAAATACATATTTAAATACAAGTGAAATTTTATATTCAGAACCCAAAATAAGTCCATGCCTAATAGTTGTAAAAAACTCAGCTTGACTTATTTGACCATTTAGTTTTAAATTACAAGAGGCAACATGTTTAGGTTACTGTTTGCCAGGAGTTCCCCCAGACTAACACTTGATGGGGTTCATAAGAAGTAAGTAGTATGACTATAGTGATCACTATATCTTCCCGTTTTGACATTGTCTTGTGAACTGTTAGTTGATAACCCTGATGTGCTATTTGAACATGTTAACCTGGTGAAGGCAACATTGCAGGTCAAGGGCAGAAATCAGTGTTTTCTGTCTTAAACTTCAGATCCATTGTGGGAATACTTAAATTGTTATATGGCAGTAATTTAAACTTCAGAGCAAAATAACACAGGTCTGTAGTGTTCGGCTCAAGAATAAATCAGCTGAGCTCTCAGGGCTTAGGCCTGCTGCCATCTCTGCTGCACATGCTCACTTGATAGGGACTTACAGTCTTGAAACGGATTCCATTTCTAAAGAGAGAAAAGGTGAAATAATTATTTTATCTATTGATTAAAATAAAGGGATGGAAAACAGATAACCTATTTCTGTCCAACTTCTACCTTTATCTGTGAGAGTCTCTCTAAACACCTTAAACCCTGAGCTAGTTTCTGAACCATAGGTTTGGAAACCAGGATTTAGTTTAATACCTTCCTGGTAACTTACCTCCAGAAATGTACACAATAGAGGATGTTTTTAATGAACCAACAAAAATTCCTTCAGCAGTATAACGTGTAATAGAGGGCACTTACTAAGGGCATTTGATATATAGAGAAATAAATGGCTGAATGAATTCTGACTTGAAAAATACATGCATGTATCAGATGTTCCTGTTTGCTGGGTAAACTGGGAGAAGAAAAATAAGATTGTAAACTAAAGATGGCTTTGGACTGTTTTTCAAATGTTTGTATATGTATTGCTGTTAGAAGTTATATCACGTTCTTATTTTACTTATTTTTCTCTCCATCTTTAGCTACACAGTCTCATCAGTGGTATTCTTGGGGCCCACCTAATATGCAGTGTAGGTTATGTGCAACCTGTTGGCTCTATTGGAAAAAATACGGAGGCCTGAAGATGCCCACCCAGTCGGAAGAGGAGAAGTTACCTCCTAGCCCAGCTACCGAGGTACACAAGCAGTGGTCTTTTTAGTGTTGAGAAATGGCACGTTTTTCAGCACCTGAATCACTCCTCGAAAACAGAAGCAGAGTATAGGCAAACCTAAGCAAAGCTATTAAAGCTAAACATAGTACTGAAATGTTCAGGGTAGGTGTGGAGAGAAGGGCAGGGACAAATCCAGTTTTTTTCAAGTATTCAAAATATTGGTCTTGAGAGATTACTCAGACAGAAGAAGAACAATGCGTGTGAGAGGTGTTAGCATGAGAAGAGAGCCTACAAATTAAATAATTGGTTTTAATGGCTTTTTTGGAAACAGTTTGCAACCTTTAGCATATTGAAAATATGTTTCATTGCATAAAGTAATAAATACAAATTGAGCATTCTTCCTGTTCCTGAGCTATCATAGGTATAACAGGAAAGCATGGACTCAATCTTGGGGTGAACAACAGTTTAAATATGATTTGGTAAAATTCTCATAGATGGCAAATAATAGGTATTTATCTATTAAAAGCTAGCAAGATTTAAGGACCCTCACTTCAATATTTGGGACTTCCCTGACGGTAAAGAATCCACTGTAATGCAGGAGTCCTGGGTTCAGTTCCTGGGTCAGGAAGATCCCCTGGAGAAGGGAATGACTGCCCACTCCAATATTCTTGCCTGGAGCATTACATGGCCAGAGGAGCCTGGTGGGCCAGTCCTTGGGGTCACAAGGAGTTGGACACAACTGAGTGACTAACACACTTCAATATTAAAATAATAATAATGTTATTCCTGGCAGTTTTTCACTGTTGTGAATATGATTTGGGATTGCTAAGGTCAGTTTAGGAGGAAAAAGAACAGGATCACAAACACTCCACTTCCACCATTTCCCTTCTCTAGTCCCCACCACCTACTCCAAAGGACACACTTTAAAATGCTCTCCCCCTGTATTAAGTCATATATTCTTCAGTGAAAGACATCAAACTTGCCCTTTTCTTTGAGCAGAGTGCAAGCAGTGTGTATGTGACACATTCTGGTCTTCACACATCTGTTGGTGTCTGATTTACAGGACCCGCGAGTTAGAAGTCATATGTCTCGCCAGGCCATGCAGGGGATGCCATACGAAACACTGGGAGCCCGAAGTCTGCAGTGAAGACCCGTCAAGCTTTCTTCCTTCACACTACATATTTCACAAAATTTGCTCGGCAGGTCTGCAAAAATACCCTCCGGCTGCGGCAGGCAGCAAGACGGCCGTTTGTTCCTATTAATTATGCTGCCATTAGGGCAGAATGTAAGATGCTTTTAAATTCTTAACCTTATATGTTGTGCTTCTGACCATCTTCTCTCTTCCCTCTCTCTGTTTTTATTTTTGTTTGCAATAAACATAAGTTCTTGTGTGCAGCCTTTTATTTGTTTTTTTTTTCTTTTTTAACATTGTTTTGTCTGCTGCCATTTGTATCACGCCAACCTGAAAAGGAACATTGAAACTTCTGCAATCTTTGTGAGAAAGTAGTGCTCAGCAAAAGATAGGTGGGAGGTGATCCTACCCAATGGGGTTTTGTGATGGAGTTGCCTAAAAGCCCTTACTGGGGAAGCACCTTTACCCCTAAGGTAGAATAAAGCCTGCCAGTTTGCACTAATGACAAATTGTACATCTTTATAAACTTCTCAGTTTCCCACAAACCCTTTGCAGTTATATAATATTCTAGAAATTCAGTGTGTCATAATAAATTAGAAAATTTAACAAGCTATAAATGAATTTTAAAGTCTTTTGGGTGAATTTTCTGAAAAACATTTAATTTTTACAAGCTAGTATCTGAATTTGTGGTTGAGCATTCTGTTTGTCCAGTTTGGCTTCCATTTCATAATTATATACCATATGTATTAGTACATAACACATCATTTTATTACTCACATTTTCAACACATTCAGTCTTGCTTATGTTTGTTGTTGTTAGAACAAATGTCATATGTTCCAATGAATTGCAGGTTGTTCTCATATTACCATGTACCCCTAAACGTGTCCGTAATTTGTCTGTGAGCTGGGATTCTAGCCTTGTTACTTCTAGTTACAGTCCTGGTTAGCACGTTAGAGCCATGCAAGTTCTTTCCCTATGGGATGAGAAAACTTGCTGTGTTGCTTAATAGACGGGAAATCTTAAAGAAATTCTGTAGATACTTTATCGTGAGAAATTTATTATTATTAGGCATTCCGTTTTGATTTAAAGAAGGTATCTGTAAAAGGAGTAATGATTGAAAAGTGGTGTTTGTTCCTGAAGTTAATTTTCAGCAGAACAATTGAAAGGCTTTAAAACATACAGGTAAAAGCTTTAAAAGAAGAAGAGTGCTTTGAAAAGGGAGTAGAAATTGGAAGTAATCTCTGCGTGCCATAGAGGGCAAACCTCGCTACACGAGACTCGTATATTGGAGGACTCAGCATATATACTGACGTTTCGTGCTGTTCTTGTGCTAGTGTTTCGGAGTTCATGGATTTACGTTATCATTTTCTTACCATTTTAAGGAACTAGAAAATATTTATATCTACCTAAACTGCTTAGCTGATTTAAAAGACATATTTTTATAAATAATTTCTTAAATATAAGGAATAAAAAATGTTATGGGAAAGAAAATGAATGGAATCCTCCCATTAAAATTGGTCAGGCTCCAGGAACATCTTTGTTTCTATGAATGGAAAAGAAACCATCACCAACTTAATTGACTTCTGAGGAAGCTTTTTCTCATTAAGCTTCTGCTAATTTCTCAGTTAGTTTGCAAATTGTCTTTATTTTGATGATTTTTCAGTGAAGTATTTTTTTTCTGTCACCTCATTTTGATTTGTTGCAGTTGAAAGGCCGTGCCACTAAAAAGGGTCAAGATTAAATTACTTGTATTATATTTCTACAAACATAGCTATCATAATGATGAGATCATAATAAAAGGTGTTTTTTGTGATGAGATTCAAGGGGCATACTTTATTTTGTAGTTAGCTTCATTGAGCAAGTTTATAGAATTAAGATTCTCAGAATAATTTTACCTTGCAACTTAAAATGTAAAAGTTTAACCAGCTGTGTACTCAGTCCTGGTCCCTGCAGTCAGCAAGCAGCTAATGAATTCTTCCTAGCATCTAATTGCTTCTTGCATCATCTTCTCATATGTGTACCTTGTTACGACCTGTTTAGCAGATTTCTTTGATCTTGGCTTGTTAGTAAGATTAGGTGTTAATAACCTGATGTCTGTACACAACCATGTTTGTGGTCCAATAGGAAGGTAAAGCTATATTATTATTATTTTTATATAAGCTTTCCTTGGTTTCTCAAAGGTAGTGGTGACCCTGTCCCTTCCCGTAAAAGTTAAGAGACTATGATGCAGTATGAATGCACTTTCAGATCAGGTGAAAGTTTATAATTCTAAAGGTATCGATGAATCAAGAACTCCAATTTATATGTTTAGAATAATTCTTCATAATGTTGGAAAAGGAAAATAGTTTTCCCTGTGAACTTGAGATTCTTCCTCTTGTAAGAACTGCAGAAGTTGATGCTCATGGCTTCTGGCCTTGGCAGCACCACTACAGCAATATCATAGCCAGAGATTATGGGATGACAGATGGCGTAAGAGTGAAGAAGTAGGGAGCTGAACAGATACACATTCTCAATTACATGAGAGAGAGCGTAGTCATACCTTTGAGTTTGCACAAGTTAGTTCTTGTGTAGAGGAATTGTTCATGTTAACAGCAGCACTCTCTGACCTTTATTTTCATTAAGAAACAGGTGTCAAAGCCTATAGTAGAGTGAGGAGGCGAGTCTTTGCATGTCCACAAAGTATCTCAAGGAAAATGTAAGAGTAATGTATCGGAAAGGGAAACTGGGAGGCTGAGGGAAAGAGGTGGGAAGAAAACGTGCTACTGTTCATCTTTCTAAATGTTTTCAATTTTGAGTCATGGGAATATATTTCCTATTAAAAATTTTTTTTAACCAGAAATGAACATACAGTATAACCAACATGTGTTTTATAGATATAAAATGATTTATAATTCCAAACCCCAAAATAGCTATTTATTTTAATAATATACCTTTATATGTGATTATGTAAGTCCGTGCTGAAAATTACTAATATAAGTACAGAGCCTGAACCAGTTCTAGCATGTAAATAGTGCTGAGTACAAGTGGATGGCGGGACCAAAAACCAAAACACTTCAGAAAGAAAAGTATGATGTCCTGGACGAGACTTGCAAACCGACTGCATGGTTGTAACACAGCATCAGATTTCAGATAGCCAGTCTCTTCTCTCTCTTGACACCCCTCCCCTATTAAAAAAATGCCATGATGTAATGATGATGGTGTTCCTCCTTTGTTACTGTTATCAGTCATCACCACTGAGTTTACTGGATAACTTTTTAAAAATCTGTAAAATCACCCAACACTTGGTGAGCACATGGTTTCTGTCTGAGACTTAGAGTACAGAGACTGGGGTTAAAAATGAGCTATATGTTAGCAGCATTCAATAGATGACACAGAAGTTCCTAGAGAAGTGGATCCAAATGACTTAGGTGCCCCCTCTGTAGCTTACATGAATAATTTAAGTCGTTTTTGAGTTGATAACACACTGGACTTTAATGATAGCACCATTCCCCAGAATGAATGTCTTCAAAGGGGAACCTGGAGCCCTTTTTCTCTGAACATGCTAATTCAACTTCAGAAGTATCCCAGGGGCCCATATTCAGAAGAAACTTGTTTATATATATTTTGAGTTTTCTAGAGGTTTCTCAGCAAAAGTTACTATTAATAATTATATAAAGTTTTTTAAATTTTAAGTTCTAACTTTAGGAGAGAACAGTTCTGGCTTATTCATTTTGATAGTCTGTTATTTTGGAAAAACTTGTCTTCAAATGGATGTTTTTAAATGTTTCTAAAGGAACAAAAATGGCTACAAGTCTTAAGCCAAATCAACACCATTCCCGTTCATACCTTTTTTAGAGCTAACCGTTGTCATCAGTGTCTAAAGTATCCAGAGATGACATGTGCATCTCTAACAAAACTAGGTGTCTTCTTTGTTTTTGCACAGATGTTAATGTCTACATTGCTCTGTACCTTGCCTTTTTTACTTGATGGGTCTTGGAGGCCATTTCATACCAATTTATTAAGAGCTACCTCTTCTTTTAATCAGCTGCATGATAGTCTATATTTTGTACTTGAGCCAGTTCCCCTATTTTAAAACATTTTAGGCTGTTTCCAGTCACTATTAGAAGTAATGTTGCAACAAATATTCTTATAGATACCTTTTAAGACTGGTGTATGTACATTACAGGTGTGTGTGCATGCGAGGCGCTCAGTCATGTCCAACTCTTTGCAATCCCATATGATCCCTAACAGTAAAACATCTGGGTCAAGCAACTTTCATTTTGAATTTTGATAGTCACTGCCCAGTTGCCCTTAGAAAAACTATGATTTACTCTCCCACCACAGTGTCTACAGAGTGCCTGTTTCTCTAGAACCTTGCCAGCAGTGTTATTGATCTCTGAAACCCTTAACTAGTTGGTAAGTGACATGTAAGTTATATCAGCTTGCATTTCTCATTTTGAATAAGGTAAAACATTTTGCATATGTTTGAAAACCATTTGTATTTCCTTTTTCGTCAACTGTTTTTGCCCTGGCCTGTTTTCTGTTAAAAATCATACCAGCTTGTGGGAATTTACTGTATTTTAAGGTAGTTAGCTCTTGATCTGCAATTCAAGTATTGGGTTGGCCAAAAACTTTGTTCAGGTTTCCCCATAAGAGAGTATGGCAGAACCCGAACAAACTTTTTTGCCGTTTTGTCCTTGATTTTGTTAATGCTGTGCTGGCCAAGCAGGTTTGGTTTTGTGTCTTTTTAAGTAGTTGAATCTTTTTTTTTTTTAATGGCGCATCTGTTTTGTGTGTTGGTTGAAATGCCTTTATAAGAAGATTCTAAGAAAATTCTACAAATGGTTTTACTATGATAGCAATCTTGAAGACCCATGCGGGAGACCTGGGTTGGGAAGATCCCCTGGAGAAAAGAAAGGCTACGCGCTCCAGTACTCTGGCCTGGAGAATTCCATGGACTGCTTAGTCCATGCGGTCGCTAGTGTGAGCGACTTTCACTTCCATGTGAGATCGTTTTGTGAATTTCAATTCAGTATGTACTTTTTGCAAGCTTTCTATTTTCCCCTCTAATACTTCCACAACATCTTAGAAAGATAGCCATGCGTTGCCCAAAAATGGGTAACTTTTTTCCAAGTTTACCTCAAGGAAGTAGAGCTCGGCCTTCCAGAAGCCATGAAAATACTCCTCATGCTTGGTCAAGTGTTTGGAGTGAGATGAGGATGTTCTTGCTCTGGCTGAATTTTGATTCTTTCTGGTTTCTTTGATTTCTCAGTTTGCGTTCTTTCCCTGTGTGCTTTTAGTACATACTAATTACTCCTCTTTAGATAGAATTAGGTGAATAACTTGAGAAGAAGGTTCCACTGGCCTGGTCTTGAGTACAAATCACAATTTTTTATAACCAGCTCAAGTGTGGCCCTGATCCTCTATGTTTATGATCACTCCCTCCAGACAGAAGCTTTTTCTCTTTTCTGTTGGTAATCAGTATAATCCCTTAATGGTTGCAGTTTCTATGTTAAAGAGTCTTAGCACCCACCTTTCATCTTGATTTATTCATGGTTGAGACTGATTTTCTTGCCACCAACTACTTCCTTTACAATGATGATTGATGAAAGGTGGATCCTTCTAAAGAGCTTTGATCTCCCACTCAAGTGCTCTGTAAATTGCCACTTAGAACACTGCATAATTAATCCTACTAATTTAGTGAGAAATTAAAAGCAGATTAATGTGAAGTGAAATGGTCTTTGGGTATTGTGTTGGTGACTCTTGATGGGTTTTTTGATTATTGTCAAGGTGACAGTCATCTGGGAGTTGATCGCTCAGAGCCACTTCGGCAGTTTTCCTCTGGGCCTTAGAAACTGGAGTAAAGAGTGGAGTTAATCTTATTACTAACGACACAGTAATGGTTTTTGTTCAAAACATCGAGGAAATACTAAGATGATTCATGGAAACCTTATTTTATTAATAGATTATTTTTCTCTTGTCCTCTTCCTAAGTAGAACTTGATTTTTGATGAATTAGTAATACTAGGAAAGAATTATTACTATTAATTCATAGTGATGTGACAGCTGTTCAATCCTTGCAGGGTTTGGGCTGCATGTTAATGTTTGTTTAGATTACTCCTCCAAAATATGCGTATTATATTTCTGCCTGTAACGTCACTATTATTCAACAACAGGTGAAAAGCTTCATAGCTTAGTAATTTTATTTTTCCTCAAAGGAAATCAACTGAGTAGGAGGAGAAGAAATTGGGCCATTTATAGTTGTCAGTGGTTGCATAGTAATTAGCCAGTGCTTGGGATACACATACAGATTCCAGGCTCTGCATTATGTGCTTTGTCTATTTCAATAGTTTTAATGCTACTTTCCCACTTTTTTCTGTTTAGTAGTTATTGGAGAAGAATTTCCTTGATGAGAGGGTTAGAGCTTATGAAAAAGTTAATTTTTAATTCTAAATTATTTGAAGTTCAAGATTGAATTATACATTTTAACACTAATTGTGCAGCGAATCTCTGTGGATGTCAAAAGAAAACTTCCTGTGTATAGGCCTAGAAATGTGGTCTCAATCACAGAAAATCCATAGGGACATTTTTGACAAAAGGCATAAACATTGCAGAATCATATCTGCTAAAGCTACTCTGTTAAGCTTTATGACAGTAGCTGCAAACTTAAAAAACATTTCAATACATGTTTTTTGGTTACTTCAAACTCTCTAACTTAACTCTTGTATGAGATGCAGCCATCTTTCCTATCTATTCTTCATCCTAATGACAGCTAATTAAAAGAGAATGTTTGTGTTCACTCTGAAATGACTGTGCTGTGAACTTTATGAACAAATATCCATTACAGTATTTTACTACTATGACTACTGGAGAAAATGCCCGTCTGCATACAGGAAACCTTGTCAGTCTCAGTGCTAAACACATCATAATAGGATATGAAGGATAGAAAACTGGTGATAAAATCAAGTGGCCCATTTTTACCTGGGGGAGGCTCATCTAATGGAACTGAAAGTTAACTGAGATAGATGAAGACTCCGCCATAGACCTTCATTCCAGCGAGGTCAGGGCTGGTCACGTCTGTTGCCTTTGTCAGCCATCGTTTTTGTCTTCCATGCCAGATTTATCTTCCATTAGGACTGATAACACCTCCTATTTTATGGAAGCTTTTCTACTATAATCTAGAAATGGCATGGCTAGACAGGAAGCATATTTCCTCTATTTACAGATATATGAACACGGAAAGAAAGCATGTGCGTGTAAGATGTGTTAGCTGTTTCATAAGGAACTTTAAAGCAAGTGTTCCCCAGGTAAAACCCCATGCAGTAATTTGGGACCAGAACTGGAACCAGGTTATTCTTAAACCCCAAAGAAAATTATGAAGGAAACTGGTGGATTTTTTTGTACTGTTTTCCACTTGCACCTTTTGTTTCTGTGGTGTGTGTAGCATAGGCAGAGCAAGCAGCCTCACTGGTTGTCTCCGTGTCTCTTTCTCCGCAGATGCAGACAGACGTGCGGATCTATCTGGAAGTCCACTGAAAAGCAAAAGCACTAGGAAACCTTTGGCATGTATCATTGGGTACTTAGGTGGGTATTTTTTAATAGAAGAAAAGCTTGGAGAATAGTATCTGTATCTTATCACCGGCTACTCAAAATTGACATACCTATATTAAATGTAAGCCTTTCAAGTAGCTGAAATAGGATACCTTCATATAAATAGTCCATTTATTTTATGTGAGAAGTGGATGATTACCAAAACACACAGAGACTATAATACAGAGTTAGAGATAGGTTTACTTTTCCTAAAATTATAATTGAATAAAAATGTAATGTGTATTTATATATATAAATACAGATTAAGCAAGAATAGGAAAATGAGGATCACTAAATTATTAGAGGAGGAATATTCTTTTTTTTTAATTGAAATATAATTGACTTACAATGTTATATTAGTTTCAGGTGTACCACATGAATGATTTGGCATTTATGCACATTATAGGATGATCACTATGATAATTCTAATTACCGTCTGTCACCATCCCAAGTTATTGTAAAATTAAGGATGAATATTCTTTTTTTTTTTGGCTGCATCACATGGCTGCAGGGTCTTTTTTTACTGACCAGGAATTGAATCCAGGCCCAAGACAATGAAAGTGCTGGGTCCTAACTGCTGGAATGTCAGGGAATTCTTAAGGGTGAATTTCTTTTTTTAAGATTTTTTGATGGGGACCATTTTTAAAGTCTTTACTGAATTTGTTACAGTACATTGTTTTATGTTTTGGTTTTTTGTCTCTGAGGCATGTGACATCTTAGCTCACCAACCAGGGATTGAACCTGCACCCCCTGCATTGGAAGGTGAAATCTTAGCCACTGAACCACCAGGGAAGTCCCAAAGATGAATATTTTTTAATATTTTGATATAAATCTTCCACTATTTTTAAATCCACCTCAACCTTCCCTTAAATAGAGATTCATGTACTTTTTTTAAAAAAGAGATAAAACTGGTATTTAAACCACCTTTAAACAATATTTATAGTTTTGATGTGCCAGTTAAGGTTACTTGAGAAGGGAGCATTAGTATTGCTTTCTGGTTTTTATCCTGTTATTTAATTTGAAAATCACCAAGTATTGTAGTTCCCTTTGTATCTTGAAATATAATAATTAAGAATAATGTAACATTACCAATAAATAACTTTTCTTTGGCAGAGTTTTAAGATAAATAATTTGTGAAATAGTGGTTTCTAAAATGATTCCTATTATACCTAGGAGCTATAATGGCATGTTTTTATGCTTCTAATATTCTTGCTTTTTCATCTTCTCAGTAAAACTTAGGTATGTGCTTAGAGTTGCATTGAACCTTATTATTTCATCAGAAAGATTTATACTTATGAAATGTCTAGACTTAAGAGGTCCAGTCTTTTAAAATCAAAGTGTAGCCTTAAACTTAATATATTATCTGGTCCTTATCAGATCATCCTAAGAGAGTGCACAGCTTCCTCTTTGATGTTACTTTCACCACCTTATTTCCTGTTTTATTCCTTCAGGGCCTAAGGACTTGCTTTGATATCCCTCTAAAATATCACATGGTTATCACAGGTACAGCCTAACTCACGGTGATCTAGTCCGTGAAGTTTTCTAACTATGTTCCCTTGCAGGGCCTAATCCTAGAAGCCTCTCCCACCTTGCAAAGGAAAGTATCTGATCATAAGATAATCATAAGAAATAGAATATGACATTGCATATTAGCATTACCATAGCTAATTATATGTTCTTCCTATGGGCAAACTGGTCTCTGTCTCTACCAGACAAACCCACAGTGGGGCTGTCCTTAACCACTTCCCTACAGAACACATTTCTGAGTATTTACTATGTGCAAGACACTTCACTAAGTTATTTAGGGAACACTAAGATGAATATGGCCTTGGAATACGGCCTTTCCCTCAAAAATCCTCCACTAGTGAGGAAGGCTCACTAGTGGTAAAGATAAAGGTAAAGACAGTGGAGCTCTTCCTAAATTTCAGTACAGAAGGCTGATATCCTGGTCCTCACCTGGGAAAACGGGGTGGCCTGTGCATGGTTGGCGTGCTGGGTGGTAACTCAGGGTCAGTGAGCAGGTTCAGCTTTAGAGAAGAGGTCGCCTGGTTTTAGTGGAGGTCCTTAAATCTAGTTTCTGCAGTGTTGCAATTTATGTCCATCTACTTGATCCAAAAAGTATTAAGTAGTGCAGGGCTATGTGACTGACAGCGACATACTTCACGTAAACACACATGCCCCACACACACCTTACAGTTTTGTGATATATCCTCTGTCAAAGCTTTTCTTCTGCTACTTCTTAACACTAGTGTTTGAAGTTTGGTGTCAGATTCCATCTGTATCAAACTGGTTTTGGCCGGACGTGACTGACCCTGGTCCTGTATTCTGGTTGCAGAGCCAGAGGAGGAATCCTGTTTTCTCAGAAAGCTGCCACACACCAGATGTGCTGCATGCCTTGTTCCTAGTGTGATGGAGTGCAGAGGTAGTTCTCTTTGAGGCTGCCTCTCCAGATAGACTTTGAATTTCTAATTCCTTCAAGAGTCACATGCCTTATTCCCTTAGTAAGTCTTGTGTTTAAGTGACCTTCTGAAGTGGCTTTTTTTTTCCTTCTTGTACTCACAACATGAAGCTCAGAGCTTCAGCTAGCAGGGGCAGAACCAGCTCCCTTTTGATAAACACAGCCATGGCAACAGCACTTGAAGTTGATTCATTATGCACGTCCTTGGGAAAACAGGCTGATTCGTAAGGAACTGGCTCTCAGCTCATTAAGAAATGAGATGTGTGCCTGTTAGCTGGTGGTAAGTGCACACAGATTTTTAATACCATGTTCTGAGTTGAGAAACCTTTCTTCCCCCTGTCAGAGATCCATCCTTCGAAGAAACCTAATGTAATTCGATCTACACCAAGCCTGCAAACCCCAACCACCAAGCGGATGCTAGCCA